>LPNX010647930.1:454755-580888 GCA_001517045.1 Pseudotsuga menziesii | reverse complement strand
CCTGGATGGCGTAGAGGAGGGGAGAGAGCGGGCATCCCTGCCTTAACCCTCTAGAGGCTTTGAAGAAGCTAGTGGGCCTTCCGTTTACTAGAGGGGCTATCCACGGGTCACCTACACAGCCTTTGACCCATCTTATAAAGTTGGGGGAGAAGCCCAGTTTTGCCATTACTTCAAACAGGAAATCATGCCTGACTCGATCAAAGGCGTTGGCTAAGTCGAGTTTGATGACCATACCTTTTTCTTTACGAAGGAAGCTAGAGTGGATGGCTTCTTGGACAAGAATGATGTTGTCTAGAATTTTTCTACCTTTGATGAATCCACCTTGATTTTCTGGGATTATCCGAGGGAGAATTCTTTTTAGCCTGGATGCAATGATCTTTGTTATGAGCTTGTAGCCAGTATTGCACAATGAGATAGGCCTGAATCGATTGAAGGAAGTGGCTTTTTTTTCTTTTGGAATCAGGGCTAGGAAAGAGGAGCTAGTGCTGCCTCCCAATTTGCTGGTTTTCTGTGAGTATCGAATCATTCTTAGGAGATCATATTTTATTATTGCCCAGCAGTAGGTGAATAATCTGGTAGTGAAGCCATCCGGTCCAGGGGCACTGTCAGGTTTCATAATTGAGAGAGATTTTTTAACCTCGTCCATGGTGATAGGCGCTGTCAGAAAATTATTATCCTCCAAAGTGATGAGATGAGGGATGCGATCAAAGGGATGGGAGTTGATGTCAATAGGATCTTCCATTGGAGCGGTGAAGAGGTCAGAGAAAGTTTCCNAGTGGATGGCTTCTTGGACAAGAATGATGTTGTCTAGAATTTTTCTACCTTTGATGAATCCACCTTGATTTTCTGGGATTATCCGAGGGAGAATTCTTTTCAGCCTGGAAGCAATGATCTTTGTTATGAGCTTGTAGCCAGTATTGAACAGCGAGATAGGCCTGAATCGATTGAAGGAAGTGGCTCTTTTTTCTTTTGGAATCAGGGCTAGGAAAGAGGAGTTAGTGCTGCCTCCCAATTTGCTGGTTTTCTGTGAGTATCGAATCATTCTTAGGAGATCATATTTTATTATTGCCCAGCAGTAGGTGAAGAATCTGGTAGTGAAGCCATCCGGTCCAGGGGCACTGTCAAGTTTCATAATTGAGAGAGCTTTTTAACCTCATCCATGGTGATAGGCGCTGTCAGAAAATTATTATCCTCCAAAGTAATGAGATGAGGGATGAGATCAAAGGGATGGGAGTTGATGTCAATAGGATCTTCCATTGGAGCGGTGAAGAGGTCAGAGAAAGTTTCCACAGCTGCTTTTTTTATACCTTCGGGATCTTGGATCATTTCTCCTTCAAATTGTATTTCCGAGACAGCTTTGTAATTCTTACGTGCCTCTTCTTGCTTATGAAAATATTTGGTATTTTTGTCTCCACTCAGTAGCCAGAGGTTACGAGATTTTTGACGCTGATATTCTTCTTCTTTTCTGCAGGCGGAGAAGAAGTTCTTTTGCAGGGTCTCTTCCGTAATGAGGCGCTGATCAGACGCGGGAGAGGAGTCCAGGCTGATTTGATGCGATTCCAGCTCAGCTTAGGCGATTTCTCTGGTAGCAATCGGAGATGGGATGAGCTTGGCCCAGGANCTTGGATCATTTCTCCTTCAAACTGTATTTCCGAGACAACTTTGTAATTCTTACGTGCCTCTGCTTGCTTATGAAAATATTTGGTATTTTTGTCTCCACTCAGTAGCCATAGGTTACGAGATTTTTGACGCTGATATTCTTCTTCTTTTCTGCAGGCGGAGAAGAAGTTCTTTTGCAGGGTCTCTTCCGTAATGAGGCGCTGATCAGACGCAGGAGAGGAGTCCAGGCTGATTTGATGCGATTCCAGCTCAGCTTGGGCGATTTCTCTGGTAGCAATCGGAGATGGGATGAGCTTGGCCCAGGCTTTTAGGGCGATTTTGAGTCTTTTTAACTTGGATTCCTATATGAAGGAAGGCAAGCCATGAAGATTGGCATTCCAGGAGTCAGAAACAGTTTGCAGAAAGTCATCATGGTGAATCCAAAGAGGGCTGAACCTGAAACGGATCGGCCTGAGATTTNGATTCCCAGATGAAGGAAGGCGAGCCAGGAAGATTGGCATTCCAGGAGTCAGTTACAGTTTGCAGAAAGTCATCATGGTGAATCCAAAGAGGGCTGAACCTGAAAGGGATCGGTCGGAGATTTTGGTCAAGAGCTAGCTCGAGAAGGATAGGTTTATGGTCAAAAGTGCAGTGTGGAAGGATTTTGGAGGAGACTAACAGGCCAAGATCAAGAAAGGAGGAGTGAACAAGGAAGTGGTCTNAGGATTTTGGAGGAGACTAACAGGCCAAGATCAAGAAAGGAGGAGTGAACAAGGAAACGGTCTAGCCGGGCTGCGACATGGCCAGGACCAATTCTTTTGTTTGTTCAAGTGAATTTACCTTTGATAGGTTTGATGTCAATCAGGTCCCATCCAGAGATGAAGTCTTCAACCCATTCCCTTGAAGGATGTCTAACCGGGTTGCCTCCTTTCTTTTCACTAGCTACCAGGGTTACATTTAGGTCTCCAGCAACAATAATATTTTCTCTATTCTGCATCTGGAGAAAGGAGTCAAGAGTATTCCAGCACTCTTTTTTTTCGGCATGCAAAACAGGAACATAGAGATTGAAAAGGCTTACCTTTCGACCAGATTGCTTGTGGTTGAGTTTGGTGAAAACCCAGTGCATTGTTCGTTCTTCAGCTTCAATGTCATACAGGGAGGGGTCCCAAAAGGTGGCTATTCCTCCGANACCCATTCCCTTGAAGGATCTCTAACTGGGTTGCCTCCTTTCTTTTCACTAGCTGCCAGGGTTACATTTAGGTCTCCAGCAACAATAATATTTTCTCTATTCTGCATCTAGAGAAAGGAATCAAGAGTATTCCAGCACTCTTTTTTTTCGGCATGCAAAACAGGAACATAGAGATTGAAAAGGCTTACCTTTCAGCCAGATTGCTTGTGGTTGAGTTTGGTAAAAACCCAGTGCATTGTTCGTTCTTCAGCTTCAATGTGATACAGGGAGGGGTCCCAAAAGGTGGCTATTCCTCCGGAACCGCCTCTGGAGTTGTTGCCAATACAAGTACCTTTTTTCCAGAATTTTTTCCTGATTTGGAGGACAGCAGTCTCCTCCATTTTAGTTTCCTGGAGTAGCAGAATCTCCGGCTTATGAATTCGGATTAGATCTCTCATTGCATCTTCCTTCAGGGTAGAGCCTAGACCTCTGCAATTCCAAGAAATGTATTTCATTAAGAATTATGGGAGAAGGGGGTGGCCTCTTTGGAGGCCTGTATTGTACCTTTTTTTGATCGGGTGTTCATGATCCCCTTTAGAGTTTTTTGAGAGCCTTCTAAGACTGCAAGATGGGTTGCTTCTTCTCTTTGTTTCTTTTTGGATTTTCTCCCTGTTGGAATTTTGATAGGAATAGAGTACAGACCGCTTGAGGAGGCGCCTTCATCCGTTTCTTCACCGGGATATGAATCTAGCATCAGGAGATCTTCATTTACTTCTTTGGGGGAGCCTGGATTATCAGCCCCTACCAGAGGTTGGTTTATTTCCCCAGGCTCCAGCTGATCAGCGATTTGGCTTCCAGTCTCTTTATTGGGTTGCTTGGATGATTGAGGTTCATCGCTCACTGTGATTGGATTTTTCCCATTCATATTGGGATTCTGGTTGTCTTTAGGATTCACGATAGGATCTTATTTTGAGGCTTCTTGGGAGGGCTTATTTGTGCTTGAAGTCAGGTTTTGCATGTCAATTGTGGTCCTCTTTTCCGGGATCTTAGCATTTGTCTTTCCTTTCTTGGCTTTTTGCCATCCTTCTCCTTCTTCTGAGCTCTGATTTTTCGGGCAGTTTCTTTGAAAGTGGCTGTGTTCATGACATTGACGGCATTTGAATGGCAGCTGTTCGTAGTCAAGCTTTTGGTAGTATAGCCAATCTCCAACTTTGAGCTTGACAGCTTCAGGAAGGCCTGCTTCAAGGTCAACCTCAACACATATTTGGGCGCACGAGTATTGACCTTTATTATCAGCTTTGTCAATGTATTTTCCTAGGGCGTTCCCAATTTTTTCCAGGGTTGGGGTGTTCTAGCAGTGGACTGGGAGGTTGGGGAGCCTTACCCATACTGGAACTTCCTTCGGCACATCTACTTCTGCATTGAAATCTGGAGTCCATCTGTTTAGATACAGCCCTTGAGGTCCCATGAAGTATGGACCATTTCTGAAGATCAGATCTCGATCTTCTCTGGAAATAAACTCAAAAATGAAGAAGCCTCGCCCTACAGAGTAGCAGGTAACACTATTCTTGAGCTGGGGCCTCCAGTTCCGTTGGATCCAGTTGTCCGTGGTTTTGGTTGATGGCCATAGCCCCATAAACTGGCCTACTAGGCCCCGTTCTGACAGTGCCAGAGTGATCTTGATGGGGATTTCACATGGCAGATCAATTTCAGGGATTGAATCGAGCTTTTTAATGAACTTTGGGATGGCAGGGGCTGCAAGGTTGGCTCCATGAGGACGGAGCAGCTGATTGAAGGCATCCGTAGCTGAAGGAGACGAGGGAGGGGGAAGCCCTCCCTCAGGCACAGCCATGAGCGACTGGGAGAAACGACCAGGGCGGCGGCAGCTAGATGGCTAGGGCGCAGCACCTAGCAGAGCAAAATCGTCCTTAACACAAGACCAATCATGTTAACACAAACCCAATTTCTTAATTATTCTTCATTAGGTTACTTGTTTAATTACAATTAAATAAAAATGAGAAAAGTGGATTATTTATTTATTTAATTACAATCAAATGAAAATAATATCCCTATATTTATTAGATTGAAAGCATGAATGTAATGAGCCCTATTTATTAGGGCGTAAGCATGATTGTAATGATTTAACATGTAGCTAATAGAATTATTACAAAGGTGAAACATTTATTTTATTATATATGTAAAATAAAGATGGAAACATTTATTTTATTATATATGTAAAATAAAGATGGATAATTTTTTATTTTATGTTTAATAAAAATGTTAAATTAAATTAAATAGTTTAATTTAACTTAATTTAATAGTTTAATTTAATTATTTGTTTTTAAATTATATATATATATTGAAAAAACCACACTTTTCTTGTTATTACGGAGAATTAAAGTCACTAGTACTAACTGTAATATTTAGAAGAGACTCATACCGATCTTTTAACATAAAAATAACCAAAAAAACATAATTTAATTTAATTTAATCATTTATTATAATTTAATTATTATTTTTTAATTTGATTATTTATCTTCGAATTATAAAAATTATAATTATAATAAATATTTTATTAATTTATTGATTCAATACACAAAATTACATCTTAATGTTTTATAGTTACATTTTAATTTAAAGAAAAAGTTGCATTATATAAATAAAAAACAATTTTTTTTTACATCTCTTGAAGATGGCTCCTAACAAATTATGGACACAAATTCTAACTAATAAAACTAAAGATAATATTGGATTGTTTTGAAAGATCACAATTCCATCTTACAAAGCTTTACGAATCATCGAATGCCATAGATGACATTCAAAACTCAATTACAACGGAATACGCTTTTTCATTAGAAGATATTAACTTTGGGGTTAAACGTCCAACAAAATGGAAAAGCTAAGGGAATTAAATGATATCAAGAAGAATCTTAAAAATTGGAGGACATGTTCTCATTGCTCACATCTAGAAACTCTTCAATCTAGTGGTCACGCAAGTTTTCCCTAATCCATGGACTTAGAGCCTCATTATTCATATATTTAAAAGTGGTGATAAAATTAACCCCTCTAATGATCAGACCGTTATGATTATCGCTCTCTTAATCAAGCTATACTATATCATTTTAGATTTTTTTTTACGTATGGCTTGAAAGTGAAGATAAACGGGTTAAAGGTCAGGCAAGCCTAGAATACATTACTCTGCCATAGACTGCCTCATTATGCTTAGGATCATAGCGCAATAATGTCGTAATAGTAAAGCCAATCTCTTTTGCTACTTTGTGGACTTTAGAATTTTTTTTGATATAATGCCTAGAAATAACTTGTGGAATAGATTAGAAGAGCTAAAGGTTACTTTTGAGTTAAGAGCTACTATGATAAGTGACGACCCTCTATTTTTCCATGTTTTATCTATACATCAAATCCGGAATTTAAGTATTTTACATGAATTTCTCCTATGTATCGTTATTTAGACACCATTTGCATGGGTTTAAAGGTTGTTCAATGAAGATTCATTTTTTTAAAACATAAACGGTTGTGAGTTTTTTTATTATAAGAAATAGAATGTGAATACAAAAAACAAAGCAGATTATCCCCTTATCAGGACATCATCCCTTTTTCCTTGATCCTCCTTCTCTAGCTTATAACTGCCATGGAGATTGCCTATGCTATGAGTGCTATATCTTCTTACAAATTGCCCAAGCAATAAAATGAAGAAACAAAGCATTACAAAAACAAATCAGAAATTAAGGTATCCAAACATTTTTGCTGATGACACTATCCTTTTTTAAGACACCGCAATTCAAACCAACCCCTTTATTTGCCATGTTGTATGCTTGTTGATTCTGTCCTCTGAAAACATGCAGGAAGGTAATTGTTTTGAATTCCTTAACTAAACAGGAGAGAATATGATGCATCTTTGTGGAAGGAGTCTTCCAGTCTCTGGAGATATTTCTTGCTTCCCTGATGACAATTAAAGAACCTCCTATAACGTTCATTTCCTCAATCCCCATTTCTCTATCCAACTCCAAACCTTTGATTAGAGCATACCATTCCGCTCCATTGTTTGTTTCTCTCCCAATGCCCCAAGCATACTCTTTTTGCTTGTTCCCCTTGTAGTCAAATATTACTCTACCTGCACCTCCAATCCTTGGATTTCCTTTCGAAGCACCATCAAAGAACAATGAACTGATTTTTGCATTAATCCTCCAATTTTACAAATCCTCCATGCTCATCGTTATTTGCTAGCTCGGAAGTCCCAGCTTCTTTGATGGATTGGTACGAGGGGAGGGATTCCAGAGGATGTCAACCATCCAAGCTCTTTCTTCCACTGTAAGAGGTTCATTTTTTATGCTTTTCATTCCTCTTATGGATAAGGTATCCACCCATAGGGCCTTTGCTGTGGAAAAAACTTTATTAATGCAGATGTTTTTTCCTTTGAATATTTCCTTGTTCCTTGTGTTCCATATTTTCCAGCAAATAAACCTTGGGAGAGCTTCCCATGCTCTAGCAAAGTCTGGATTTTTATTCAAAATACCTTGATAGTAATCATTCCAGCTGAAGAAAATGTCATTCCAGTTTATTTGCAACGTAATATTCATATTTAGTTATTTGAGAACCTCGGTCCAGAATTTCTGCATGAAATTACACTATGTGAAAACATGCTCTAAGCTTTCTTCCTCCTCTTTACACAAGATGCATCATAATGGACCTACAATCCCTCTCTTCCTTAGGTTCTCGGATGTGAGTGATTTATGGTGTTCTAGGATCCAGAAGAAGAAGTTTACCTTTGGCAACCCGTCTTTGCTCCAGATTTTATTCCACCTATTGCTTTTTATTATCCTATTCTTTCTTTTATAAACCATATGGTATCCTTCTTTTACATAATAAACACTTGATTTCCCCATCCACGACTGTCAGCAGAGTTTATATGCGATGGTTCTTTCCCATGCATGAGCATAAGGAGTGCTCTAAAATATTCCTAAAGGTGCATTTGAGGTTCCACGATTTTCCATCCCATCCATATGCTGCTTCCCTTCTTATAAGAAATATCAAAGAGCGTTCTGTAATTGTTGTGCTCACACCAAACATTTAGCTCGCTCAACTCCTAGTAGAAGTTTGTTGGTGACTCAGTCCAAATTTATCCTGCAAAATTTTGATTTGTTTTCCATTCCCTGCAATCTAGTAGATGTTTTATTGAATTAAAAATGTTGATTTTTTTGCAGAGATCCCAGATTGGAGACCTAGCTCTGCTCATGCTTATTGTGTCCGTGCACCTCCTTCTATTTCCTGCCATATATTTTTTTTGCAGGGCCGTTTTCCACTAGGTGGTTTCTGAAGTGCAAATTCTGCATAATACTTTCCCCCCTATAGCCAAATTCATATCTTGAGGGTCTTTAACTCCCGCTCCACCGTACTATTTTGGACTACACAAAACATCCCAGGTAATCATATTATATTTTTTTGTATTGGCCACCTTACTTCCTTGCCAGACAAAGTTTCGAATCTCCCCATTGATATCCTGTATAATTTGTTTAGGAGATAGTGAGATTGAGCATGCATAAATTGGGTAAGCAGAGAGAACAGCTCTGATGAGTACTATCTTTCTTGTTGGGTTGAGCCATCTGGTTCCCCAAGCATTAATTTTTTTTTTAATTTTTTCAATCAGACCTTGCCAACCTTCCTTCTTTTTTCCCCCTTGAATATGGGAATTCCCAAGTAGTTGAATGAGTTCCATGTTGTGATTCCTTTGAATCCAAGGATTCGTGATATATTTGCCATGATACCAGGAGGACAAGTCCATCCATATACTTTGGATTTAGTGGCATTTAGCTTACCTTCCATAGCATTAGGGAAAGTGGAGAGCACCCTGTTGAACCTTTCTGCTATGATCGTGGACGCACCACCAAGCAGGATGGTATCATCAACGAACTATGAATTTGCAGCTCTAACACCTCTTCCAATTTTCAAACCCTTGAGTTCCCCAATATCTTGATGTTGCTGCAACTTTCTGCTCATAGATCTAGATACCAGTAGGTAAAGATATGGAGACAACAGGCAACCTTGCCTGATTCCCCTGGTGGATGAAAGAACTTGGTTGGTCTACCGTTTACCAATAGAGCAATCCAGGGATTGATGATGCAAGCTTTAATCCAAACTTTGACATGCTTTCAAATAAAAAGAAGTGGTTTACTCGATCAAAGGCGTTAGCCATATCGATATTTATAGCCATACCTTGCTGCATTCAGTCCATGCTGGTGTGGTTTGCTTCCTAGTTCATTATGATGTTGTCAAGAATTTGGCACCCAACAATAAATCCTCCTTGTGTATCCGAGATTATCCTTCCCATTATTTTCTTCAATCTTGTGGCTATAATTTTTGAGAGGAATTTGTATGAGGTATTATACAGTGAAATAGGCCTGAAGCAATCTATTGAGATGGTTTTTTTTTCTTTTGGATTCAGAGTGAGAAAGGAATAGTTGGTGCCCGCCCCAACCTTGTCCTTTCTTCTCATCCAATTAAGCATTCTTTTCAAATCATCCTTGATAGTATCCCAGGCTGCCTTATAGAAATTGATGGTGAAACCATTAATCCCGGGTGCCTTATCTTCTTGCAGAGACCAAATGGAAGCCTTGATCTCAAATTCTAGAATGGGTTTAGAAAGATCCTTGTCGTCCTGCTCCATAATAAGGGAAGGTATTCCTAAGAGGAGATCAGCCTGCACTAGTGGTTTAGTCTCTTCCATGTCCATGTATAAATCTCATAAGTGCTAAAAAACATGGTCCTTGATCTCCACTTGATCCACCATCCTCTTACCGTCTTTGTCCTTTAGTTCTTTGATCATGCTAAAGCAGAGACTCGCTTTTGTTTACTTGTGGAAGTAATCCATGTTACTGTCCCCTCCTTTTAACCATAGCTATCTGGATTTCACCCTCAATTCCTCTTCCTCACATTTGGCTGCATTGAGTATATTTAGGTTTAACTCTTTTTCTTGGCTGATAAAAAGAGGGGTGATTTCATCATTTTCCATCTTGGAATGTAGGGCTGCTAGACCAGATTGAAGCTGGATTTTCCTATTGCTAGTGTTTTTGTATTCCGATTTCACCTAGGATTTCAACTCCTAGCAAACCTTTCTCAGCTTTCTCTCCCAAATGTAACTAGGAGAGCCAATGTAATCCAATATCCAAGCGTCTTTTACTATGTCCATGGTTTTTTCCTTTTGAAGCCATGAGGAGTTGAAGCGAAAGGGTATGGGTCCAAGGTTTACAAAGGTTGTTAACACCAAGGATATCAGCTTATGATACAAGATAGCTGAGGGCAAAGTAAAAGAAGGAGGATTGAGGTCTCTAAGAATGAAAGAAGCACTCACCAAGAAACGGTCAATCCTGGCCACGATGTATCTTGCACTAATCCTTCTGTTACTCCAAGTGTATTTCCCATTTTTTAAAGGCGTATCTAGTAGATCCAGCTCAGAGATTAGGTCCTCCATGTTTTCCCCTTCTTTTCTCTGATTGTGCTTTGGTAGCATTGAAATCCCCAACAATTATGAGTTCTTTCCCTTCCATTTCATCTTTTAGAGATGCTAGGATGTTCCAGAGAGTTTTTTTTGTCTCTACAATGTGTTGGGCCATACACATTGCATACAAAGATAACATTTGGATCATATTTTTGCTGAAACTTGGTTAGGATCCAGTGTTGATTCTCCTTGACATTTTTTATCTCATACTTGCTTGAAAAAAAAATTGTTATTCCTCCTGAGGCCCCTTTGGAACTTATATCGTTTCCCTGGATGGTTGTCCTAAAGTGTTGTGAGAGCGCCAGGACTTCCACATCACTCATTTTAGTCTCTTGGAGAAGCAGGATGTCTAGCCTTTTAGAATTAATGATTCCTTTTATGGCTTCCACTTTGTTTTCTCTGACCAGTCCTGTGCAATTCCAAGAGACTTCTTTCATTACTTCTTGATTGATTGAGGTCCTACTCTAGACCTTCCATCTGATTTCCCTATGTTTTTGTGATTTTGCAGGAGGTTTGTTTCTTCAATGGTCCGCTACCTTCCGAGTTCCAATTATTTCTCTTCTTCTTTCTCTCTTTGATATCTTTGTGATTTTCTTCCTTTGGTATTTCAAGCAGTTTCAGGAATTTCTTGTGACCCATTTGAGGATGTGTTGGGTGATTGAGCAAAAGAGGAGGCTCTACTTTTTTTTACCCTTTCATCCCAAGATCCTCCAAGCGATGGGGATCCATCCATCTTTGCATCAAGCCTTTCATCCCTGGGTGAATGTGTTGGAATGTTGTTTCCTGCTAAGATGCCATGTGGATCTGATCTACCTTCTTCGATAGTCACTTTGTTCAATATGATTTCCCTTTCTTCAACATTCAAAAGGTTAAACTGATTATTTTTTGTGGCCTCCTTTTCTCCCTACTTCGATGCTTTTACATTCTCTTCCTAAGGATCTTTTGAATTGAGGTTTGTAGGCGCCATGTTCCTTCCTTTTTTTCACATGTTTCCACACTTCTTCTTGAGTTTTCTCCAGGTTTTCCTGCACTGCTTTAGGGAATTTTTTGGCAAAATTTCCGTACTCATGGCATTTCTTGCATTTGAACGGCAGTTGCTCATAATCAACTTTTTGAGCATGTCCCCAAGCATCCATGCAGAGACTTACAATTTTCGGTATCCTCTTTTCTAAATCAACCTCTACACATATATGTGCATAGGCGAATAGAGGGCCTTTCAGTTCTTCCTTATCTATGTATTTTCCAAGAGAGTTTCCTATTGCCTGAAGTGTTTCATTATTCCAACAGTGTAACAGGAGATGGGAGAGGTGAACCCAGATTGGGATTATAGAAGGCACATCCCTTTCTGGATCAAATGATAAACTCCACTGATTTAGGTATAACCCCCAAGGGCCCATGAAGTAAGGCCCACTTCTGAATATTAGATCCTTGTCTCGTTTCTTTTCAAACAGAAAGGTGAAGAATCCCTTGCCACAGAAACAGTGCTGCAGGCCCTCGAAGATCACAGTCATCCATTTTTTTCACCCAGAGATCCATTGTTTTTGGTGATGGACAGATGCTGGTGAACTGTCCAATCAACCCTCGCTCACTCAGTGCGAGGGATTTCATCATTGAAGTCGTCAACAAGATCTGAATTCTAGGAGCATTAGCTCTTTTTCGCAAAACCATATCCTTCATCCTTCATGGATGGAGGAGGCAGTGGCGTGGAGTCCACGAGGGCCCTGGATTCCGCATCCAAAGTCCTTCTTTGTTATTCCGGGTTTGGATCCTCTGCAAGATCCTTCTCAATCTAGGAAAGGGAAAAAACCTGTAGCTAGTTCAATCAGATCCAAATTTTTGATGATCCAGACAGATCGGGACTGAAGAAAGGTAGAGCATGAGCTGCATGTAGCGTTGGTGCACATGTAAAACTCGAACTCTCAGAAACTAGGCTACGTGAGAGCTTGCAAGACTCTCAAGTTTGGCTCTCAGGCTGCGTAGGCTAGGAAAACATTTAACTTTTGCCAAAAATTGTTTAATGAAGATTTATCACAGGGTATAATCTTATCATTATTTCATTTTATTTTTCATTTTTAAATATAAGTTTAAAGATTATATCTACTAATGAATTACTTTAGGTTTAGATTTTTTACTACTTTGCAGACTTTTGTCACTAATACGGTACCCATTCCTGCACTCGATCCGGTACCCAAATTTGCACCCAATACGGTAATCAATCTGGTACCTTAGCCAACGCAATCCATAAAGTGACAAATATTTGGAGACAAGGAAATCTCAAATTAGGGTGTATTTGTGACTTGGTCATATGATACCCGTGGAGACTGATAATTGAGGCAGTTGTTATTCAAATCCCTCAAGAAGCTACGACCCTGCTATCAGTATGAATATCATAGCTGGAGATGTGGGAGAATCCACTCAATTTAGAATGTGTTTGCTTAGAGGAAGGCCTCCATTGCACCGGTTATTTGTTAGTTGTTTATGACTATTTGAAGTTTCAACCCTTTTAGTGGTCAACCCATATGTTGTAGCCTATATATATTTGATATCATTTTTAACAGAGACACATAGATGACAAAATATTGTGTGATACACTATTCCATCTGATAATTAAATATAGTTTTAAGATTTTATTCATTTCCTGAGCAACGTTTGGAGGGGCCCCCACCTTCACACGCTGTTGATACTTTGCTTGTGAATATCATCATTTGCATAGATTATTGTAAGAGTTTCTTTTTATGCATCATATGTATATTGTTGATTTGCATGTTGTTATTTAGGGTTTTTAGAAACTAAAGGCTTTTGAACATATTAAAGTGTAAATTCTATAGGTTTTATGTAATTTCTATTTTACGCTTGGTTTGCATTAATATCAAGTTTTGTGTTGGAGTTTAGACTATTTTTCTTCAAACAAATAGTTAAGTTCATTTTGAAATATTAGATCCACGAAATAGGGTAGAGAAAAATAGTTTGGATTATTTTCTTTGTAACCAAGGCATGCTAGAAAAATGCTTTGCACATAGTATAGGATTCTGGACAGAAAATAAGTTTGAAATTGTTTGATATTACAACATTTGAATATTTCCTTTTGTTGAACAATTTAGATACTATTGAAAGGATTGTTGTATGTATGAAATCAAAGTTATAAATCTCATTTGAGTAATGTTCCTTGATCCAAATATTTCTATTTGACTTAAATTAGACAGTAAGAAGATTACCAAAAGAATGTGTGAGGATAGAAAGGTTCAATACTTATTTGCGTGGCTTGATTTAATTCCAAGTTTTAGAGATTGAGGGAAATTGCATACAAACAGTTCATTTTTGACAATTGTTCTACTAGACTTAAAGGAATTTTAATAATTTCATTCTATGTAGATTGAAAAAACAAAACGTAGTTATATTTATCTCTTCCTTGATTTGGTAGCTTACTTTGGTATGTCAGTCCATTGCAGAGTTATGATTATCTCAGTTCAATAGAAGTCTTGTTATGCTAAAAGTAAATTAGATTAAGAGTAGTTGAAATTCATTTGATCTTTGATAAGTGATTTGAGGTTGAATCTTTTTGTGGAGTCGATTTTTATAGCATTTGTTGATTAAGTGAATAAGTAGTGTCGTATGGATTATGTTTTTTTTGGCATTGATAGGAGTTGATTAGAGTAAAGTCATCATTCTTTGAAATTATCATAAGAATTTATCCCTAGATTATCTTACCTTGCACATACAGTGTAGAAACTTGAAGTTTACCTACCCCGGTCGATAAATAAATTGAAGGCAAATTAATTAGTTATATATTTTTCCAGACAATAAAGTTGTACAAGATATAATTGCCAAATTTAAGGTCATTGAGGAGTGGTCAAAAGATATTAATTGTAATATTGGAGTTAATCAAGGTTGTCTTCTCTTCCCTACACCTTTCAACATATACATTAATAAGATAGAAGGTTGTTTAGAAGAATAAGGTTGTGCTAGCATGACACTAGCACAACCTTAACTAGAATAATCGTCATCCTCCTTCTCTATGTTTATAATATTGTTCTTATGGAAATATGTCCCTTGATCTTGATAATCAATGAATAATTCTTAAGGATTTCTACTCTAATATGGGTATATATGCTAACACTGACAAAACTAAAGTTATGATTATAAAGTCCAAGAGAGTCACTTACACTAGATTTGTATATGACAATAGAAACTTTGAGAAAGTGTCCACTTACAAATATATCATAATTGATATCCATTGCAAGCTCAACTAAAACTATAGCATTGATAAAAGGATTAACGAAGGGTAGAAAGTTTATTTTGGTCTAGAAAACAATTGTAAATCAACAAACCTTGTGATGTGGGATAAGAGGAAGTTCCTTTTGAAAATATCCTCACTCTTTTTATCTTGTATGATTGTAAAGTTTGGGGTTGCGACATCTCTAAAGAATCCTATAGAAATATTGAACAAATACATAATCATTTTATCATGTAGACCTCAAAATTTAAAGCAATACTCCATATCCTATTCTCCTAATACAAGTGGGTCTTCCCCCCATCGAAAACATCGCTATGACTAGGTACTTGATGTACAAGTAACTGATAAATACCATGGAAAGCTAGAGACTCCCAAATATCAATTTAAAATCCGGTTAAGGCCATTTCGGCTCAAGAGAGGTTGACATAAATATACCATGGATTGGTTAAAACATCGGGGTATTTATGAAAAAATTCCATCTTGCATAATTTCAATAACATTAAAAATACTATCACTTCTAAGTTTAAAGAGAAAATGTGGAGGAGAAAATTTTAGTTGTTAAATGGAAATTAAGATACTATAAGGAGGCCAATAACCCTAATTTGGAAGATAAAAATTATCTCTTTGTCTTAACCAGTGCAAAGAAGAAAATTAATATAACTAAGATACAAATGAACTCTCTTGAGCTTCATGGTGAAACTAGGTGTTGGACAATTCCTAAAACACTGTGAGTAGAAAGGATTTTCCATCTCTGTGAGACTATGAGCATCAAGGATGGAAGTCACTTTCTCTTTGATTGCCTTGTGTACACCCACATTCGATTTTAGTTCCATAATATTTGCAACAATACAAACCTCTCTAATCTTCTAACATGTCAAAACTATGGCGACCTAGGAATGGTTCTTTCTAAGCTTTTTGAACATATGGACAAAAGTTAAAAGCAATCCAAATAATTACTCTCTTCTCTTAAGGTCCGGTAGACCAAGTAATTGGTCTCAGTGGACATTAACCATCATCTTCATCATCAATATTAATATAGTTTATTATTATTTATTAATTTCAACTTACAAAAATATGATCAAGTATATGAATGATGTTCCAAATTTAAATATAGCACAAATTGCATTCCAATGTTTTATAGTTACACATTAATAAAAATTACCACTCTTCATTTTGACTTGATATATTTTTTTATTTATTTCTCCTCACTATATTTTAATTTTAAATATTTATTTCTTTTTTAATAATTTTTTTTATATACTTAATTTTTTCTACTATTCCATTATTGTGTTGTAAAAATTTCTACTAACACTTATTTTTCTCTTATATAATTTTCTTCAAACAGTTAGTGACATCTAAATTTCATACTTTAATAATATTCACCATTAATGCAAATATACTCACATGCATTCAAATGTAACTATGAGCGGAAATATAATTAACTAAGAAATATGTAGCAAAAATAATGAACAATGAACAACATTTAACATACACATTTGATACCTTTATTTTTGGACCAAGTCCTTGGAAAGACCCTAAAGGGAAACCCAATCAAATGAGAAATTTATTAATGAACTCATAGGATAAATTTTGAGTTTACAACAACAAATAAATCAACATTAAATCTTTGTACTTTTCAACACTAAATGTTGTACTTCACTTGAAAATTGAGCCTCGATCCACCTTGAAAATCATGTCAACTTGTTGTTGTAAGAAATTGTCAGATTGTACAAAATGTACAACTGCTACAGTCACCTCAAGCTGTGTGCCAAGTTGTTGTTGTCTCAGTATGGGCTGTATGGTTTTGTTAGTAGAAAATAATGCCTCAATTTTTGTGCCACATTGCCTTGAAATCGATGATATTACACTACTATACATAATTATGTACTTTTAGTAGTCATTAAATGTAGTATGGCCTTTCATTTGATGCATATCTTTCATTGGAATGTGTTCCCACACTTTCATTTGGAAATGTGCCCTTCCTAAATGTTGTCCTCTTCTCCTTCAACTCTTCTCTCAAAAGCTATTGTCGAATAATGTTCCTCATCTCTCCCTAAAACTATTTTTTATAATCTCATTAATGAATAATGAACCCAACCATAAATCTCAATGGCCAAGATTAAATCTTTCCTCTCATAATCTAACGGTAGGGACTTAATTCTCATTGTGATCACTTAAATCACTTAAGAGTGTTGGTTGTGGATCCTAATCTTCCAGATCCAGAGATATTATTCAGTCGTGTTTGTACCCCAGGTGTACTGCACACTCATTCCGAGGGGAAATGACCCCAAGATACGATGGTTCAGGGGCGGAGCCCCCGAGAAATTTTTTTGGGATGTTTGTTGGCTAATAGTTTTGTGGACCCATGGTATTGGGTTAACCGTAGTATTTTCCCATGGTATTTCCCCTATAAAATAAAAGCATTGTAATACGGTTGTGTATGGTACTGTATTGTATTGTAAACAATCTCTGTGATTGTGTGAGAGAAACCGTGAGAGCGTGAAGAGGAAGTGCGGCGGTACTGCTGCAGGTTGTATCCCTTCATCTTTCTAGATGGTAATAGAAGGACTGGAAATTTCTGTGTGGATGTAGCCCATCATTTGGGTGAACCACATTATATCTTTGTCTCTCTATAATGTGTTTAATGTGTTTTGCATCCTGTTTAATGATTTAAATGTATATATGTTATTGCTCTGCAGTCCTGTTTTTTAACAAAGATACCAACTTTATAAAAGTCAATTTTTTTCATTAAATAAGAAAAGACCCGCTTAACTTTATAAAAATCACTTTAATAAAGTCAAGTTAGTAGAGAAAGACACTTGCCTGGTCACTTCTGCAAACTAGGCACCATCACTGCAATACCTACGAGCTACCAAAATTTAACACTCCCTCTTAGCAAGGGAGGTACTTCTGGCACCTCCACCCCTTGTATCTATCTCCAAGCTCATCACACTGTCCGATGTAGGTGATCCCTCTAACTCAAAATCCTATCCTACTACATGTCCCGAAACATGAGCTGAAAACTTGTGCTAGTCATCCATGATGCGAGGCATTTAATCATGCTCCTGAGCATCCAACAGTGCCATCTCATACTGATTGAGTCTCCAAATAGTATTGTAAGAAGCATCTTTCCCACCTTCCGCATTAGAATATTGAGTCATGGGAATAACCTCAATATTTGGAGCATCCTTCTCACTCTCTTTCTCTGACATTATCTATGAATCCGATATCCACCCAAACTCACCATACACAAGTTGTCCTCACACTATGTACATGATCCATATGGATATCAATGCCCACCCACCTATTACATTGGATCAAAACAATGTTTTCCAATTTGGCGGTTTTTATGGATTTTCATGTCCACAACTTTGGGGTCATTTTAAGGCCCTAAACAATTTTTTTTGGCAATGTAGGAGTCCATCATAGATAGAAGTAGGATTGGATGGGAAACAGGTGTACTTCTTAGATAGAACTTTCCAATGGGAGACCTTCGACCATACCTTTTCTCTGCATAACACAAATACCTTTCTCACCTAAATGCCCCATCTGTTGATGCCACAACATGGTTGATTTGATTAGACAAGAATATATACTTTTTAGGGTTAACCTTGACATGGGAATGAATCAAAGGTGGTTTGGGTTTAGCACATGTTTTTGGGCCCATGGTAATTGGCGGCCAATAATATTTCCCATGGTATTGCATGAAAGGAAGTCTTTATAAGGCTTGATGAGGGTCCATAAATTGGAGAAACCAATATCTTAGGCTCAAATGAAGGTACCTGAAAGAGGGATAAATGTCAAGAAAACCGATCTATGGGAAATACATGTCCATATACAAATTCTAGCTAGAAAAATAAAAGGTGGATCCAACATTTGTATAACTGATGTAACTATCATGGTGAGACAATATGAAAAAAGGTGTCGTGCAAAATCTAGAGGAGTCATGGCCACAAATGAACAACATGGATCCATGCTCACTAATCGATTATATCCATAAGAATACAAGGTGCATCTATGTCTCAAAAAATGCCATACGAGGTGTGACAAGGTCTTACGCAACTCAGGCAATAGAAAAAATATGATGATGCTACTGTTGGACCAAGGTCTTCAATACAAACTGCCCAAAGGTATGAATCCCAACCATGTGAAAAGAGGGTTTGAAGTCAAACATGGAGGAAATCGTTTGATTACTGGTCATAAATGAAAACCATTAAAAAATGCAAGGGAAACCACCAATAATGAAATGGTCCCAAAGGCGCCTAGTACATTCTAACAGGTGTGAATAAATGGTCCTAAAGTTGAACACTTGAAGAATCCATTGAGTAGGGAACAATAAGATATTTGTGCTACCCAATAGTGAGGGAAATTGCCACTGATGACTGCAATCCCCAAGGTACTGTCATAAACTCTAAATATCATTCCTAGAGTAAGATGAGTTGAATTCGATAGGAAGATATCCATTGGAAGGGAGGCATTAATGCATCCTCCATCATCCCACATGAGGAAAACCAGAGACTAATTAAATTTGGAGCTGGAACAAATTTTTGCAACAAGGACTGAAGAAGATGTGATATAATGAACTGATACCAAGGAGTGGCTAACACATGAGGTCAAGGAAACTACATAAAGGACGACACATGTTTTATCCTTGAACAGTGAGCATGACACAATAGTGACTTAGGTATCTTTTAGACACAAAGGTACCAATGATACAAATCTGCAATAGGAGACATTGACAGATTCTCTCTATGATTGGAAGAGTAACCAACTGGAGGAGTAATAACTTTGAGATCAAGTTTAATCCTAAGGCCAAAAAAATAGAACCCAACTATTGATAGACTAAAACTAGTGCTTTGTTCAAGGAGACAAGACTTGTTTCCATTATATAAAAAGACATTTGAATAGACTTCCCTTCCCTTTCTCTTTTTTTTAATACCCTTCTTGTATAATTTAATGAGTCCAAGAAATCAAATCATCGATACCTTCTTCATTTTTTAAGCAAGCTCGAAGAAGACAGAGAATAATTCTTTATAAAGGATTGATCCATGGATTTTACAAGCCCAAATTAGTGGATTCTCAATGGTGTTTTCACAATTTGAGAGTTTGAAAATGCCAAATAAGACTCTAAGGGTGGGATTTTTCGTAAAGTTAGTCTCCAAAGTCTGAAAAAAAGTATAAAACAATCCAGAGGAGAACTCTCTTAGCTCATAAGTAATAAGGTATTCATTTTTCGTAGTTAGTTGGTGAGGACCGAAAATCGGTTAAACTATCACCATACCTACCCTCCTTCAAGAGCAAGCGTAAAGACTTAGTTAAACGGGTGTGAAGGAAAGCAAGATCACTCGTGTTGTTCCATTTATTTATGAGTATGGGGAAACCAAGAATAAACTCAATGATTTTGTATTGAATTTTTAGTGAGCATGAAAATTGCATAAAGGGTGCTAATAATATTTTTCATGGTTTAAACCAAAGCACGAAAAAGAAAAAGTAAGCTCAATTAGGTTCCTTTTTCGTAAATTTAGTCTCCTAGGTCTGAAAAAGAGATAAAACTATACCTGGGAATACTCTTCTAGTCACAATGAACTAGAGTATTCATTTTTTGCAAGTAATCCACATGGCTCGGAATAGGGTTAAACTTATATCGATATGGATGATATTTCAATTCTTTTAATGAGTTTGAAAGAACAAGTAAACTCAAAAATCTAGTCATGTTTAAGGAGTTAGACTAGAACTTAAAGGTAACTCCATATACCTTTTCCATAAAGTTTTAACGAGTTCGAAAAAGTCAACTCATGGCCTCCTTACTATTTTTAACGAGCTCGAAAGAAGGTTGGAAGAAAGATCAGAATGCAAGGAGATGAGTGTGAGGGGCATGAAGAACTAGTTCCAAGCGCTAAGCATAGTGGAAGGAAAATGAGCAAGATAACGACACTTGGGAAGCATCTTGTCTTGGTAAAGGGTGTCATATGGAAACAAAAAAATGATACAAGGCTAAGCGATAATGAGAGCAGAGATGAGGGATTATATAACGGTCTAAAAGCGTGGAATTCAACATTAGGATCATAAGCGCGAGTAGAGTATATACGAATGGGGTTACAACTTGAACAAGAATAGGGACCAGTAAGAAACCATGAATCCAATTAAGAATCATGTCTCCAAGAAACAATAGTATCAAGATCATATTCAAAAGAAGAGATTAGATACAGAAACATTTGAAACTTCGATATCTTCTACAAGAGCCATAGCCAAGGCATAGTTAACCGAGGAATACTCCATAGTGCTAAGTCTTGAGGATTTATAATTTATAATATCATCCTCGAGAGGAAAGATAAAGTTGATAGAGTTGATGGAGACTGCAGGAACAAACTCAACATTGGAGGAGACGAAAAATCTACAAGAAGATACAAACTCATTAGGATCACCAACTTGCTGCTCAATGGGAGAGTCCAAAGACTCAATAGTGCCAATGTTTGAGGATCAATCATTAGAAATATTAGAATAAAAAAGAAAATATAGACTGGATCTAACCATAACCAAGTCAACATCCAAAATAGGGTCAGACTATATCATAGACTCTAGGAATACTTCATCCAAAGGAATTATACCGTCCCAGATGAAACACATATCTAAACATTCAGTTAGATCTATAGGGTGGAGAGCAAGCTCCAATGTCCCCACTGGATCAGTTTGATTGGTCAACTACTGGGACTGAGTCCCAAGAAGGTAAGCATGAACATAAAGGCTTCTTCTCAATAAAAATTGGACACGAGGGATATGAGACCACATAGTTCACCTGTGGCAGGGTTATTTCTACTGAAACACCGAGAATTGACAAATGATAGACTTGGTCTACAATCAGTTAATGAGAGGGATCAATAAATTCCAACTGATCGAAAGTGGTAATGCTTTCTTTATGATGAAAATATATCACACGAAAGAGTGTAGAAACCACATATTTTATAGCATATACGTAATCACACCTTAGGAGCATATTGAAGTGCAAGGGGTCCTTTACAACCATAAATTAGATAAGATTGTATTCCTACCCAAAGTAACAGGTGTTTGAGTAAAAACTCCCAAAGTTTGACTAGGTCTTCTATCAAAGGCCAACAACTGATTAACAGTCGACATGAGCCTAGGATATCCCATACATCTCCAAGCATGCGTGGATAAAATAATAACATAGGATCCCTCATTTATGATATAACGAGCAACCGTGTAGTGTTCAACTTGGAACTTTATCTGAAAAGGTGTAGTCGGAGGAATGTGTGGCTCAGGTAGGATATCCCAATCAAAGGAAATAATCTGAGGGCTTGGAGGGAGTTCATTCGAAGCGAAGTCAGTGCACCCTTTTCCATAAATTTCTGAATTGGTAGTGAAGCAAACATGACTAGGAGACAATTCACTCTCCAAAGAAAGAGTGGGATTGATTGAAGATTGCATTGATTCAACCACTTTATGCAAATGTAGGTCACTCTCCAAAGGAAGAGTGGGATTGACCTAAGATTTCACTGGTTCAATCACTTGATGCGGGTTACTCTTTGAAGGAAGAGTGGGATTTGACCAAATATTTCATTTGTTCAACCACTTGATCAACCAAAGATTGAACAGGTTGTTGGGAAACCACAAGTTGTTCAAGAACATGATATACTTGAGGCTTGGACCACACTCTTCGTACCTCTGCAATAGCAGGGAACATATGGGTAAGGTGATATCCCTCGCAAATCTTACAAAGGAACTTAGTTTTACGTCCTAAACGGTTGGTTTTCTCAACAGTGTCAACATGACTTGCATTGGCTGACTGTTCTTCCCCCACCACGTGTTAAAGAAATGTAACTACGAAATATATTATATTTTGTATTATTGTTGTTATTACCCCTTCCAAAGATGTTATTCCTCTTATTAGGGATATCATTGATGTATTTGATCATGTAAAGTGTTGAGGTAAAACCTTCGTTGTAAGTTGGGTCAGTAGAACCCACAAAAGTATTATTAAAATGTATTTTTTAGTCTTCCAAGGCAAGTCGGTCGTGGAAGCAAGGAGAAGTTGGACCAGTTGGGTTATTAGAACTCTTAGTTTATTAGTATATATAGGAGAGGCGCTTCCCTCATTTGGACAAGCAGAGCACTCAAAGAGTTGCGCTAGAGAGAGAAGAGACAATCCATCTGGAGGAGAGGAAGCAATCTAGTCTTATTATTGGGTCTTACAATATAATTGGTTGAAGTATATATAGAGGATATTTTGTTGGGTTTTCTTCCCTACGAGGGTTTCCTAGGATAAATATTTGTGTTCTCTTTTGTTCTGTTGTGCTTGTTATTCTTTAAGATATCCTTTTTTTTTTGGTATAACAACTTTTAAAATCTTAACATGGTATTAGAGCTAACTTGAAAGAAGAGATTATGCAACAACTCATCCGACAATCCGAAAAACTATGGTTTACTATTACAGACACCTTCCTCTATAGATCAGCTGAAAAAGAAGGTCCATTCAAATCTCCCTAGGAGGGCGCATCTTTTTGTCAATGCAGTTTTTCATTCTAAGTATTTTCACTTTTTGACCTACCACTAATGTCAGGAGAAACGAGGGCATCAGATTTTTCAAGGTTCTATCCTCAAATTCTAGAAAAGTAATATATAGTCTAGGTCTCCTTGGGGAGGTGCATCGTTTCCTCCTATCAGATATACTGGTGATTACAGTTGGAAAATTAGGGTTTCCTAGCCAAACCCTAGGTCATCCTGAAGTTGGTTCCAAAAAAGGTCCTCAAACTAGTAAGTACTATCTCCTAACTTTCCATTTGAGGTTTCCATTAAGTAAATATGACAAATAGTACCAATATAAATGAAAATATTAAGGGAGCAAATAAATTCATAGCATGGAAGTACAAAATCATGCTCATCCTTGAAGAACATGACCTAGATGGATTTATCAAGGATATGATCAAAGGGAGAAGAGGAAAAGGACAAACAAAAAAGGATATGATCAAAATAAAAGGGATCATAGCTAACTCTATCAAGGATCAACTGATCTCCCAAGTATATTCAAAGAATACTCCTAAAGAAATGTTTGATGCACTAACTAATAGGTTTGAAGGTAAGAACATTAATAGAAGAATGACCTTGAGAAACCAACTAAAGGGTGTGAAGATACAAAAGACATATACCATACAATCATATTTCTCAAGAGTATCTCAGATCAAATAACAGTTAGAATCCATTGGTGATGACCACCTTGAATGGTCTCCCTAGAGAATGGGATTCCTTCATTAGAGGAATATGTGCTATAGGAAAGTTAACCAAGTTCAACAAGCTATGGGAATAATGTGTACAAGAATAAGGAAGGATAATAAACAGATAAGAGAAGCTAAATGATAATGAATATCAAGCTCTAGATACACACACCAAGAATGGAAAAATCAAAAGGAAGAGTCAAGGTTCATCTCCCAGAATATCACCTGACTTCAAGAAGAACAAGAAACCTAGAAGGGATTATTCATCTTTTGAATGTTACTCATTTCATAAGATGAGACACATTGCTAGAAATTGTCCTCTTAAAAAAGATCAGTTCAAGAAGAAGAACCAAAATTATCATGCCCATGTCGTTGAAGAAAATGAATTAGAAAAGGAAAGGACCACAGAAAATGAAGACTCTAGTGAAGAGTATTGGGCCTAATTTCATCTCTCACAGGTTCAATTACTCATGGAAGTGACACTTTGCTCATAGATCGTGGTATTCCAAACATATGAAAGGGCATAAGGATTCACTCTCTTGCCTCACCCAAAAAGACTATTCACATAAGGTACAACTTGGAGATGATTATCAGTACCCCATTAAAGGAATGGGAGAAGCCTCCTACAAATTAAGAACTAGAAAGTTCATGCATATGAAAGAAGTCTCATATGTTCCATGTTTAAAGAATAATCTTCTTTCCATCTCTTCTCTAGATAAGAAAGGGTTTAGAGTTGACTTTGTAGATGGCAAAGTCCTTATGTGGATAATAAATGATGCTACTGTAATTGGTGTCGAAGAAGGAGGACTCTACAAATTCAAAGGACACACAGATTCAACTCTTACAACCAACACCATCAGTTCATGTGAACTATGGCATAGAAGAATTGATCATGTAAACTAAAAAGCATTGCCAATTGTGAGCGAGGTTGTCACAGGTCTACCAAAGACAGAGATCGATCATGAAGGAGTATCCAAAGGATTTGTTCAATGAAAGAACACCAAGAATCCATTCCCAAGCAGTAACAACAAAGCAAAGGGGATCTTGGACATTGTACACTCAGATGTGTGTGAACCGATGTCAACCAATTCCTTAAACGAGTATGTATATTATGTCTCCTTTATTTATGATTACTCTCATTAGTATTAGATATAATTATTAAAAGGAAAAGATGAAGTATTTGGAAAATTCAAAGAATTTAAAGTTCTGGTCGAGAATATTTTTGAAAAGAAGATCAAGATCTTAAGACCAGATAATGGAGGAGAATTCACTTCAAATGAATTCAAGGACTTATGTAAGGAATTTGGGATTAAGATGGATCTTACCACACCCTATAATCCACAAAAAAATGGAGTAGAATAAAGAAATAATAGACCCATCATAGAAGTAGTCAGCGCAATGATCCATGATCAATATCTACCTATGCACTTATGGGTAGAAGCAAAAAGAACCACATCTCTAGAATAGAATATCTCACATTGTTCTTGGAAACAAAACTCTAGAATAAATGTTCACTGGTGAAAATCCCGAAGTGATCTACCTAAAGATATTTGGTTGTTTCTTATACCTACATGTTCCAAAGGAGAAAAGATCAAAGTTGCACCCTTCAGGAAAGAAGGGAATATTTTTTGGATACAATGAACAATCAAAATATTATAGAATGTATATTCTAGGATCCCTTCAGATCAAGATCAGTAGAGATGTTACATTTGATGAAGACACAACCTTCACCAAATCTAGAAAGATATTTGCAAATTAAGATCATGAAGATGAGGAGGAGGCTCCTAGAACCACAGAAGGTACCCAACCACGAGTTAGGGATATTGAAGAAGATCCTATACAAGAAGATCATGACCTTTCAAAAACTCAAGGACTTATGGAAACACCCCATAAGATGATCTCAACAAAAATAATACCATCTTGGGATCATGATGTAATCAAATAATTACAAATATATGGTGCATCAAAAGGAATCAAAAGACAAAGAATCTATTCGAACTATGTGGCATTAATGAGCAATATTGTTGATGAAGACCCACATGTTTTGAAGAAGCTTCGAAGAACAAGGAATGGATGCAGGCCATGTTTGAAGAATACCAGTCAATAATAAATAATGATGTTTGGGATGTGGTTCCAAGACCAAAGGGAAATTCGGTAGTTTCTTTAAAATGGATTTTCAAGACAAATCATTCAGCAAATGGTAGTATGTAAAAGGTTAAAGCAAGATTTGTTGCATGAGGATTTTCACAAAAGGAAGGAATTGATTACGAAGAAACTTTTGCACCAGTAGCCATATATACTTCTATAAGAATCGTCCTTTCCTTGGCAACCAAGATGAAATGGATGTTACATCAAATGGATGTAAAACAAACTTTCCTAATTGGATTCATAGAAGAATAAGTATATATTGAAGAACCACTAGGATTTGAAGCCCATGAAAAGGAAACACATGTATGCAGATTAAATAAATCTCTATATGGGTTAAAACAAGAACCCAGAGCATGGTATGGAAGAATTGATGGATTCCTAATGAATTTGGGCTTTACCAAAATCAACCTTTACTATAAGGTTGAAAATGATGGGATCATGATATTACTATTATATGTAGATGACATATTTTTGACAAGGAAGGGGAGTCTCATCAGTGATTGTAAGTAGAAACTTGCAATAGAATTTGAGATGAAAGACCTTGGCACAATGCACTATTTCCTAGGTCTTGAAGTATGGCATTTTCCCGTTGAGATTTTCCTAAGCCAAGGAAAGTACACAATATAAATTTTGAAGAGATTTGGGATGTTAGATTGCGAGGAAATGAACACTCCAATGGTGATAAACCTTAAGCTATTGAATGATGATTCTTTAGAAAGAGTAGATGTCACATTGTACAGATAGATTATTGGCTCATTGATGTATTTGGCAAATACAATACCAGATATATGTTTTGTTGTGAACACCTTAAGTCAGTATATGGTGGAGCCCATATATGTTCATCTAGTTGCAATAAAACATGTGATGAAGTACCTATTGGATTTCTTCCTTCTCTCTGTCCCTGGACCCAGGTTCAATCCCTTTTGCTCAGCACAACAAAGCCCAACATATCGGCCCGACTGAGAAGAGATCAGTCGACAACACCTGCGACATATATGTCGTCTCGCCCGAGATAGCTCAGTTTTATGGGAAACTGCCAGAACCAGGTTTCTGCAGTTGTGTGGGAGGGTGTTATAGTACCTTGGCTCTGTGCCAAGGCTTCCAACAAAGACCGAGAAGGTGGGATACTTTTATGCATAGTAATTCAACACTAAGATGTGATCCAACCCTTGTTTATGCAACTTAAGTAAATAAACAGTGAACATGCAACATAAACATATTCATTAATATAATGCAGTAGCCATACATTTATCCATTTGTAACACAATAATCAACTTGTCATTCAACACAACATTCACAAATATACCTAAGTTACAAGCAACCTCTTCATCAAATGTCACATCTTTGTTGACTTCAATGTGTCTTTGTCTTGGAACATAGATTATATAAGCTTGGGTGGATTATCTATATAAAAAAAATGTCCCTTTCTTTCTGGATGGCCCCATATTTTTCCTCTTCTCTTTTGGAACATGAATCTAGACAAGACAACAAAAAATATTCAAGTGTCCAACATTTGTTTTTTCACTAGTGAAAACTTCTTTAGGAGTCTTCTCTCCCATAACAACATGAGGTATTCTATTATATATATAAACAACAGTGTTGGAGGATTCTTCACATAAGGAGGTGAGTATATCTTGATAACACATCATAGATTTTGCAGCCTCACATATTGTTCTATTATTTCTTTCAACAACCCTATTTTGTTGGGGGTTGTAAGGTACAATTAACTATCTTCTTATTATTGCATCACGGGAGAAATCACAAAGTCATGAGGCTCAAACTCTCCCCCATTATCACATCTCAAAGCATGAATGTGATTTCCAATATGATTCTCAACCAATGCTTCGAACTCTTGAAATTGTTGAAAGTTTCACTCTTTTCCTTCAGAAAATAAATCCATCACTTCCAAGAGAAGTCATCTATGAAAAGCAAATAGTAAATATAACCACTCAAGGATGGTGTTGACATGGGACCAAAAACATCTGAATGGATCAAGTCCAAAATCCCTTTGGATCTATTGGTAATGCTTGGAAATTATTCTTGATGTTCTAACTTATTCCCAAGAGCACAACCTTTATAGATACTATCATGCTCAGATTGAAATATAGGCATACCTTTTACAATATTCCGCAATCCAGGTAGAACTTTGAAATGAAGATGACCAATCCTCCTATGCCACAGTTCACAAGGACTGGATGTGTCATGGATTATTACTTTGATGAACTTTCCAGGAACTTTGTAGAGACCTCCCTCTCTAACTCCAATCACAGATACTGAATTCAAGTATGCATTCTTAGTCCATAAGAGCACTTTATTGTCAATAAATATTACTTTGAAACATTTATATTCTAGAACCAAAATATATAGGAGGTTCTTCTTCAAACCAGGAACATACAAAATATCTTCAACATAGAGTACATATCCTAAATTCAACTGAAAAGAAGTGGATGCAACTCCTTGGATCGAATAGGTGGTATTATCTCCCAACTCCACTTGACATGAGAACTTCTTTTTCTTCAGATATGTGATAACGCTCCTATATCCGATCATGTGTTCGGATGCGCCACTATCGACTAGCCATGTCTCAGCACTAGTGGTAATGGATCCAGCTAGAGTTGAGACAAGATAGTATTCCTTCCTTATCTCTTCATCATTGGATGAATTCTTCTTTGTAAGTTCATCTTTTGTGGAATTAGAAGCATGAAATCTACCCTTGAAATTTCCTCTTTGCTTTACCTGACACTCTCTTGCATAGTGGCCCTTCTTATTGTAGTTGAAGCATTTGAATTTGGACTTATCAAAGTTTTTGTTGTATTCATTTTCCTTTTGATCAGGAAACTTCTTTTGAGAGAAGGATTTATTTCCTCTCTTCATACTTGCCATAAGAGAAAAGTTCTCTTCTTTGGAGGAAGTAATCTTGCTTTTGAACTTCCCTTCTTCTTGTAGGAAATCATGCCACAATATCTCAAAGTTTGGTTGCACTTCTTGACCTTTAACAATGGACATGAATGTCTCCCATGACGATGGAAGACCATTGACAACGGTCTCAATGACATCATCATCATCAACAGTTACTCCAATGCTCATGAGTTGATGTCTTACTTGAGATATCTTTGTGGATAAGGAAGCAACTATCTCATTTTTATCCATCTTCATATTATGAGGCTTGTTCTTCAATGCTCACTTTTTGCTTGGATCCTTATTCTCATAGAAATTTGTCAAAGTTTCAAAACACTCCTTTGCAGTCTTCAATGGAATAATCATCGGCAACAAATTGTCTTTCATAGAATCATAAATGATCTTATTAGCTTTGGCTTGATTCTTCTTAAAAGAAATGCACCCAACATTAGTAGTAGGTTCTTCAACAATATTGGATATGTATCCATCCATACCATGCTATTCCAGGATGTTCAGAATCCCGACCTTCCAAGTATTGAAGTTCAAAGTTCCTTCAAGTCGGTATTTTGGTCTTACAAAGATTGAAGCCATTATTCCTCAAGTATTGTGCCCAACTTCTACCATTCAGGATCAATGTAATCTCAAGCTTGATTGCAAAACTTAGCTCCTTCACACCCTGATATCTTATACCATGTTGAATTTTGATGATCTTTGATATTTTATCTTAATTGTGGAATTATTGTTGTACTTGAGAATTAATAAACAATCATAGGCATACGAATTCACACATAAGACATATAATTTACCTTGGGGAAACCCTCTACAACATGAGGGGGAAAACCCCAACAAATATTCCTTAGTATAATGATAGATTTAACATAGAATGTCTTTTACAATAGCAGATAACATCAAGCACCCCTGATGCAATATAAAAGAGAAGTACCAAGCACCTCAGGTGAAATCACTAAGCAAGAGAGAAGAGAGAATGATAGATGAACATAGCTGTATGCCCATCACACAATTCAATTCGTAGTTTCTGCACTGATGTGCCCTGTGCCCACACCAATTCACAATTTCTACACTAATGCACCATGCGCGCATACCAATTCACACTTTTTCCTTGGTCTCATCAACTATTGAATCATAACTCACTAGTTGACTCAATCATGGAGCATATCTTTATCTTCTGACTTATGAATGAACTCAACCTTCAATTGGATGTTATACCACTTAGTTAGGATGCTAACTCAACTGTCGTCTTTTAGTTTAACTTAAGTGTTGTCTTTTAGTTTAGCTAAAGTGTCGTCACACAAAACACTTTAGTTAACTCAATCTTCTTTATTAACACTTTTTTAACTCTTTTAGCTAAAGTCGGTCTTGATTGTATCACTGAAGTGATCAATTTGAGTTCTCTTCAATTAACTAAAGTCTTTATCATCATGAAGTGAGGAATTTGAATTTTCTCTATCCTCAATGCATCTTATCTTTGTCTCTTAACTTATATGCATGGTCCACATGTGCCAACTTTAATTTATCTATCATATCAATTATACTAAGGAGATTTATTCCAATGATGTGATCATATTGTTTTACTACCTTTCCAAGTGGTCATATGCTAAAGTAATTCACTCTAAAGGCGGTTAGTCTCCGGAGGAAACTTAATAGCTCATCGATCTCGTTGACCATGGTTAAATACATCACACATCATCCATGCTTCGACATGCAAAGCATTACCTAAACACATGAGGATTAGAGTTGACACACAAGTCCTTAGTCTTGTCCAACAAGACTATACAGCATCATCACTTTGACATACAAAGCACTTACCTCAACACATGAAGCTTAACCTTTACACATAAGGCTTAGTCATTCTTGAGTCCAACTCAAGAATCTACTCCAAGTTTCCTGAGTCCAACTCAGGCTCCTTAAGGCATTGCCTCAACACATGAGGCCCAATCCTAGCACACAAGATTGGTTTGGAGAATGACTCATGATGCAACTTTAACAAAATGTTAGACAATTCCTAAAACATAGTGAGAGGAAATGATTTGTCATCTTTGTGAGACTACGAGCGTTGAGGATGAATGTCACTCTCTTAAAATGCCCTGTGTACACCCAGATTAGATCACAGTTTCATAATCTTTGATATAATACAAACCTCCCTAACCTTCTAACTTGTTTAAACTATGACGACCTAAGAATGCTTCTTTCTAAGCTTTTTAAACATAGAAATAAAATTTTACAACAATCTGAGTAATCTTCTAAAATCTAATTTGCCAAAATTAAAAGATGTTAATTACCACCACCATCATCATCCAATAATAATAAACCAAAATAATATTACAATCTTGATGATTAAGATGCATAGAACATGATACAAATAGTTCCATATAGCATGAGACACTTAGGTCCCACGCTGAGTTTGCCAAGTTTAGGAAGCAACCTAACCTCGATGAAAGAAATAGTCTTGAAACATTGAGTCATGAACGTACCCGACTAGGTAACGTTTACCCTTGCTTTGACCATTAGTTGTCGTGTATATGTATGCGCCTTGTGCTTTTCACCTTAAACTGTTTTTTTTATAAAACAATTCTTTTAGAACAAAGAAAAAGGGTGTAGGATGAATATTTATTAATATGCTTGAATTTATTAAGCTATTTTTTTGATAGGATGAATATTTTTTTAATATTTAAGCTATTTTTTAATGGAAACACGGAAACATTTTTTATTAAAACAATTGAAAATTGAAATATCGTGAGTAATTGGACATTTATAACGATGGAGGTTAAAAGGACACGAGTAATTTTAAGTGGCAAATTGAAAGTTTGTAAATGGATTAAGCCTAGGTAAGAGATGAGCTTAGAGTAAAGATATGCCTTATTAAGCTTTCCCTACTCGTGGGTAGTTGGGTGATTGCGACATCTCATAAGCGAATTGATAAGTTGATCACAAAGATCAATAACATGACTTGAGGGTGTTGATTTCTAACCTTAGAGGGAGGAAGAGCAGGTTGATTGAAATTGGTTAGTTTGGAATCTAGGAGGAGTATGTAATGTAGATTAGTTTGGAATGTAGAAGGAGTACTTAATTTAGAGATTGTTTTCTAAGAAGTAGAGTTGTTATTGGGATTTAAGATTTAAATCTTAGTCACTTATTTTAAACATTTAATTTGAATATCATAAAGCGAAGTATTATGATATAAATTTTTATTTATTTTATAATTATGGTTTAGGTTAGAAATGAAAAAGAAAGAAAGTTTCATTTTTATTTGTTGTTTTAAGTTGAAAAGGAAAGAAAACAAATGAGTTGGGTTGCTTTATAATTGCATAATGGGGTTCATGTATGATATTGACTTCTCATGCTTAATTTCTTTGTTTTGTTTTTTGGAAATATCGTTTATGGTAACTTCAGGTCTTTCCATTTTTACCTCGCCCATAAAATTTTAAACATGGACCATTGGTCCTATATTAGAGACTTTATATAATTTTTTTTTGTAAAAGATAAAATAAAATCCATCAAACTACCAAGCTAGAATTTTTCTAACATAAATATGCTTAGCAAAGAGAGATTTATATTTTTGACTAAAGAGCTCCTCTTTTGTCTTCATGTTCAATTAAGGTACCCTCCTACAAAATGAGAGAATTTTTATATAAATCACCATCTTGAGTATTGAATTCTATAAAAGCATGTGTGAAGGAGATGCAATGACCTCCTCAATGAGATCCATTATTGGAACCAAACCCAAATTCCCAACTCTACATCTTTCGATTTTCCCAATCTGTGATGATTTTTAAATCACCCAAGACTTTTAGTTTTATGATCCCCTTCTCCTTTGCACATTTCAATAGAACCCATAGTACATAGAACTCAACTCTATTGTTAGAGTCCACTTCGGCTGCATATTTTAAATGAAAATAATGAGATGGATCTTGGTAAGGAAATACCGTGTCCCCACACATGAATGGGTCTCCTTGACTTGTTCCATCGAAATATCCCCAAGGAACTTCATAATCAATACTGCACATCATCATATTTCTATTTCCCTTCTCCTCTAGGATTAATTTACTGTTTTTGAGCAATCATTCTTATTTTGTGAACAACCTAGGCTATAGGAAAAACATTATCTTTGAAAAGCATTTGAATTCTAACCATCATATCTAGTATATAGAGAGACATGGCATTTCCTTATAGGTTGAAGCTGGCATGTTTGTTAACCATTCCAACAAACAATATTCAATGTAACTTTGTTCCAAATGGCCTTAGCCTCTAGGCCTTTAATATATATCTTTCCAGACATCCCTAGCAAAAGAGAAGGACACAAACAGATGTGGCATTCATTCAATTTCATTCTTTGACAATATGCACCTACCTGGTCCTAGCCATCCTCTCTTAATCCCATTATCTAAGGTTAGTATTTTATTGTCCAAGGATAACCAAAGTAGTTTTTTTGTTTTTAGGTGGTAGGGAAACTTTTAGACATGACATATGAAAATTTATCCTCTATCTTTGCAACATAAACTAACTTGACTATATATACTCTCGAAGAAAGGTTTGTTTATCAACAAAGTTTATCTTCTTCTGTAGATGAGCTAATGGAACTATGAGTAAGAGTCTATACATATTACCCCTATTCTCCTACATTTTTCTCCTCCAAACTCAAATCTTGTGTTGTCACCCAACCTTGTGACCAAAACATTATTTGTCTCTTAGAATTCTTCAACCTTGAGATGGGAAATTCCCTCAGCATGTAGGAGTGCCAAAGGCCCCTCAGGGAATTTGTAATTTACTCTTGTTCTTATCGATGGACCTTCCATAATATTTAATTCCCTTCCATTCCCTACCTTCCACACTGTCTAGTTCTCTACTAAGGGAAAGGGATAAACCAAAGCATTCCATACAATTGAGCCACCACTAGACCCTTTTCTCTCTAATCTGAACCACTCCTCCATGGATCTTCCTTTTAGATATTTATTTTTTACTACCCTTCCCCATAAGGCTACGATGTAAATAAATCTCTACAAACTTTATGTTTCCAAATCCCTACTAATGATATATATATTTTGAGCCCCCATACACCAATCCCTTTTGGCACTACAATCCTTAACCTCTTAATTAGTGATTCACCTCATTTATCCTCTTACTAGTCAACAAGAAGTTGTGATACTTTTTATTTTATTTTGGTTAAAATTCCCTGAATAATTTTCACTGTGGCCATCGAATAGATTGGAATAATTTCCAGTGCATACTTTAGCGATACGATCTTTCTCCTTAGGACAACCATTTGTACACCCAAATAAGTATGTTAGTTTCCATCTTTTCGTAAGGCTAGATCCAATGTTAAAACCTATAGCTATTTGGTTTTAAATGGAAACCAAGGTATTTTACCCCTTGTTCTAGGTCACTTATAATGATAGGGAAAAGTGTTGAATCATTCCTTACCACTTCTTCAAATAAAAAATTGGATAGAAAAGTGGACTTGTTCATGTTAATAACCATCCTAGTTGCATTGCAATATAAATCCAAAATATCCTTGATTTTCCTTAATTCCTAAATTGATACATACCAAAAAATCATAGCATTGTCCACAAATAGAAGATGTGATATTGTGGTTGTAAATGATAGTTTTATCCCTCTTAATCCCTCTCTTATCCTAGCATCCTTAAGCAACAAATTTAGAGATTTTGTAACCCGTGTTAAGATATTTAGACACTTAGGAGTTAGTTAAGATCAACTTGTGTAATATATCCGTTAGGTAAAGTGTGTTTCTTTAGTATGCATTAGTATGCATTTGTAAATATTCTAATCTGATGGTCATGATATGTTCTAGACATAAAGTGATCCAACGGTTCAACTTCTCTTAGATCATACCTACCCTTGATCCGTGGCTTAACACCTGATTGGTCCATGATGTCTATTTAAAGAGCATGGAGGGTCTTTGGCTAGTTGATAGATTATGAGAACCTAATTTGGAACTTTCTTTCTTTTGCATAATAAATTGCTCCAAGTAGCTATTTGGCTGTGGCTGTGGACTGTTTCCCTCTTGAGGGTTTTAACCACGTCAAAACATCGGTGTATCGATCTGTGATATGTTTGTGTGAAGTGTTTAATCTAGGTGTTCTATCTTGTGGGAGTACCCTATGTACTTGGACATGGTATTAGAATGTTTATGAAGAGCCGCTACCGGTTGTGATCTAGATCTTGAACTATTGTTGCCGAAATTTTGAAAGGGTTTCTGGTTCTGTATTTTCTATGCATTTGTGGCCTGTGGGAGGTATTCCATTGTGTTTGGAGCATTGTTTCCATTGGGAAACAATTTTCGTTTCATCGAAAACCGTTTCCGTTTACTCCAGAAACACCCATTTTGGCATATATGAAGGTATAATGTTACAATGACGGAATTGTTTTATTTTTTTAAAATCTCTCATATGTTTATCAGTTTTATTATTTAGATATTTATTGTTTTTAGTCTCATATTTTTTCCTTCCCTATCTGTGTATGCTCTTTGTCGTGCACCTTGCGCGATTACGGCGAATTGGAAACAGAAAGGGAAAGGGTTTTCTCGGCTGCGTATGCTCTTTGCCGTGCACCTTGTGTGATCACGGTGAATTGGAAACATAGAGAAAACATAGACTTTCTGGGTAAGCTAACGAGATCTAACCCCACAAGCGAGAATTTTGTTTTTGTTTTTGTTTTTCGGTTTGTGGTGTGATTTGTAGGAAAAAGAAGCAAGCACGGAAACCGAGAGAGAAGAGTAAACTTAGCTCACTTGGTCCAAAGTTGCTTTATTCCTTAATAGGTCTTGAGTTCAAGTCTTATTAAGTTACTTTTTAATAATGCATGCAATTTCTATTTTTAAGTTACTTTATTGTAAAATTGCATCTCACTTAAAAATAAAATAAAATAAAAGTGAGTCACTTAAGTTTTTTAATGCTGCACTATTTAAAGTACCATTATTGTAAAAGTGAACATCACTTATTTTACAAAAATAATTCACTTAAAAACAACTTTCTTGTAAGCGATTGTCAAAGGTTCATCTTGGAAGAAGGGGGTTCATTTTTTTAGTTGGTCAAGTTAATATTTGCCACGTCACTATTTGGGACATCTTCAACATTTTTTTTGATCAAGCATAACTTCATCATCCAGAATAAGTTTTCAGTGTCGTTTTTTTTTTAAACAACATAATTTTTTGAAGTCTTTGCATCCAGATAGTTAGTTTCTATTATTTCAGCCATTATTTTATAGTATGGCTGCCCCTTGTGATATTCTACTTACCAGTTCTAACTATTTCTCATGGAAATCTCGTATGGAGGATGTTCTACAAAGTAGCAGACTTTTCAGAATTACCCCAAGGAAAAAAACATAACCCACTGATGATGATAAGAAAATAAAATGGGCAAATAGATGTGATGAAGCTCTTGGATTGATTGGGATGTCAATATCTACTGATTTGTGATTCCACACATCTAGAATTGATGAACCTGATAAAGCTTGGGAAAAGTTGGAATCTATGTTTGGTAAACACAATGAAATTCGAGGTCATCAACTTTAGAATGAGTTGATTTCTTTGAATCCAAGTGATTTTTCATGCATTCAAGACTATATATCTAAGTATAAAAATCTTAGACTCTTATGTAAAGAATGAAAGATTAAGAAAAAAGACAAACAATGTATTTATCATATTCTTTCCAAACTTGGATCTGCATATTCTGTTTTTGTATCTACATTTTACTCCATGAAAGAATCCTTGACTACAGCTAGCTATCAAGAGCCTAGTCTTGAATCCTTTTTTGATTCCTTAATTAGAGAGGAAGATAAGCTCATTCATCTTGCAATAATTAACAATGCAGATACATTTGGGAAAGCCTTATTGTCCCAATAGAAAGAAAAGTCCAAGCCTCCCAAGAAACAAAATTTTCACAATAATAATCCAAACAAGGGTCCCAAACCCTCTCAGTTAGCTCATTCTTTAAAAAATGACAAAAGATCCAAGCCAAAAGAAAAGAAGACTGAGCGTCATTGCAATTTTTGTGGGAAAGATAATCATGATGAATCTAAGTGTTTCAAGAAGATGGCAGCCTTGGAAGCAACAATGAAGAAGCACCACATCAGCCTAGATTCGTCTTCGGAATCTACCTCTCATGGACATGCACTTTGTGCTTCTGGTTATTCTTATACTGCATCTTCTTCTTCTACTTCAAATGAATAACTCATTGAATCTAGAGCATCTTATCATATGGCTAAGGATCAAGCCATCTTTTCTACTATGCATGAATGTAACACCAAACAAATATTTGTTGGTCATGATAGATCTCTAAGTGTTGTAGGATCTGGAACAGTTCTAGTATAAAATGGTCATTTTAGTGATATACTATGTGTTCCAAGAATTTCTTGCAATTTGCTATCAGTGTATCAAATCACTCATTTAAGTGAAGGTAAAACTGTGACATTTACACCTCACCAAGTTGTAATCAAGGATTTTAAAGATCCTTAAAATGTCCTTGCTACCGGAATTGTTGATGATATTACCAGGTTGTACAAATTTAACAACTTTGGATCATCACCTTTTCCTTCAGTTTTTGTTGCTCATAGTGATAACTTGAGCAAACTTTGGCATGAGCGATTTGATCACTTGAATTATCGCTCATTGCAACAACTATGTAAAGACAATATGGTGATAGTTCTTTCGATGGTATCTTGCAGGGATGGTGTTTGTTCCGGTTGTGTACTCGAAAAACATCATCTGGATATTTTTGACAAACGTGCCTCTTGGCATGCCTCGGTTCCCTTGGATATTGTGCATAGTGTTTGTGTGGTCCTCTTCCATCTGCTTCCTTTTCTGGTGTCAAATATTTCTTAACTTTGATTGATGACTACTCAAGATGCACTTGGGTTTATTTCCTAAAACTTAAGAGCGAAGTATTTAACATTTTCTTGGCCTACAAGGCCCTTGTTTAAAAATAATCTGGTCATCAAATTATTAAGTTAAGATCTAACAATGGAGGAGAATATGTTAACAAAAATTTCACTACTTTTTGCACTGAACAAGGAATCCAACAACAACACACTCTTCCATATACACCACAACAAAATGGTGTAGCTGAACGAAAGAACCGCACTTTAAAAAAAATGGCTAATTGTATGATCCAATCTAAGGGACTAAGTCTTCAATTTTGGGCTGAGGCCATAAATTGTGCAAATTACATAGTTACTATCGCACACCCACTAAATTTTTACAAGGTATAACACCGAAATAAGCATGGAGTAAAATTAAACCAGATGTAAGTCACTTCCGTGTATTTGGTAGTGGAGCATGGGCTCACATTCTGGATGAAAAATAGAAAGCATTGCAGCCTAAAAGTGAAAAGTGCATATTTGTTGGATATTCTGAAGATGTAAAAGGTTATATACTTCATTAGCCACATTCTCATGATATAATCATTAGAAGAGATGTTAAATTTGACGAAAATTTCTTGGCCTGCGAGGCTAACTTAGCGGTTTGTTAGATTTTTATCATTTAAGCAATATGATCTTAGGATCTTATCTGAGAGAATAACATGCACATCAATAAACACAAGAGACAAGAGACACAAAGAATTTTCCTTGGGGAAACCATAAATGAGAAAACCCTGCAACTTCCTTAGAGATAGAATGAGCACCAATGGCAGCAGTAAAACCCGAAAACATAAAGATGATCTCCAACAACTTGTTCTCTCTCTCTCTCTCTCTCTCTCTCTCTCTCTCTCAATTGAGAGAGTTTCTCCTCTCTCACTCATGCGCCCCAGTGAGTGAGTGTGTGTGTGTAATAAATAGAGAGACTCACTCCCTATTTATATTCTTTCGTTCACTTAATGTCCACTCCAACAAGTCGTCCCCAATTAACAATTACTTACCAGGGCCGACATATCTATGAGAGTCTAATAACCTTAGTGCCCCAAAACTATGGGGACTATTTCCTCAACTTACAATGGAGGGTTAACCACAATGACTTTACATGATTTGTTTACATTATTGAATCTCTCGATCGGAACATCAGGGCATGACATGCCTCAATTAAATTACAGATACTTCCCGAAATAAACATCGGGGTACAATACATAAGATATACAAGTGAACACATTCTGAAGTTACAAATACATCAACACTCCCTATTAACTAGGAAGGTATTCTCTCGACACAATTTATCAATACAAGTCTTCTTCTCTGTATCATCTAGATCATCATCAAGTCATCTTCATCTTCATCTTCAAGTCATGTTCATCATAAAGTCATCTTCATTATTAAGTCATCTTCATCAAGTCTGTATCATCACTGGATCATCACCGAGTCTAGATCATCACTTGATCTGGAGCATCATTGGATCATCATCATCATCATTGCTTCCACTATCTCAATCAAATGGTGCTATCTCTTTATTCTTCTCGTCACAGGAAGTTCTACAGAGCCAGCCCTTTTTCATGTTGGTTGTAGGCCTGGCCTCCAAGTAGGTCTTCATCTTCTTCAGCACTTATATCTGACCCAGTCAGAAAGGCCCGCCCAACACTTACATCTGACCATGGCTGAAAACTCATCACAAACCATGTCATAAGGCTCAGCACTTATATCTGACCATGATAGGAAACTCATCACACATCATGTCAGAAAGGCTCTCAGTCCCAAAATGAAATTCCTAGTAACTGACCAGGTGCCTCCATTCTCCTAGAGAATGGCCTCTCAACACTTAATCTAAGCTTCAGTCCTAGGCATAAATTCCTGGTAACTAACCAGGTGCCTCCATTCTCCCAAAGAATGGCATCTCAGCACTTAAGCTGAGATTTAGTCCCAGATTGAAATTCCTGGTAACTAACCAGGTGCCTCCATTCTCCCAGAGAATGGCATCTCAACACTTAAGCTGAGCTTCAGTCCTAGACTGAAATTCCTAGTAACTAACCAGATGCCTTCATTCTCCCAGAGAATGGAATCTCAGCACTTAAGCTGAGCTTCAGTGCCAGACTAAAATTCATGGAAACTGACCAGGTGCTTCCATTCTCCCAGAGAATGGCATCTCAGCACTTAACCTGAGCTTCAGTCCCAAACTGAAATTCCTGGTAACTGACCAGGCGCCTCCATTATCCCAGAGAATGGCATCTCAGCACTTAAGATGAGCTTCAATCCCAGACTGAAATTCTTGGTAACTGACTAGGTGCCTCCATTCAGAGAATGGCATTCAATGCTTATATGTGATCATGTGAGAACACATCTCACAGTCATCTTAGAATGAATCAACTCTCACATTTGACCATGGAAGGAACCAATCCTCTCACCATGACAAAATGTCTCAACCCTTGCATTTGACCATGGAAGGAACCAATCCTCTCACCATGTCAGAATCGCTCACGGACTCATCACTTCCCCTTGGAGGGAACCTCGATTTGGAGAACGCTAAGCTTCTCCCTGAAGTATTCAAACTTCACTCTAGCTAATGGATTAGTCAACACATCAGCTATCTGTTCGTCCACCGCAACATATTGGAGCTTCACTGCTCCTCTCTGCACCATATCCTTGATATAGTGATATTTTATCTCGATATGCTTCGACTTGTCATGGAACACCGGGTTCTCAGACAACTTCACACAACTTTGGATGTTGCAATATATACAAGTAGCATCCAACTGGAGATCAAATAAATCAGACAGTAGCTTCCTCATCCATACTGCCTCACAACTAGCTGAACAAGCTACAACATACTCTGCTTCAGCTGTACTCAATGCCATGCAAAACTGTTTCCTGCTAAACCAAGAGATCACACCTAATCCCATACTGAAGCAACACCCCGAAGTGCTCTTCCTATCGATGGCACGGCCTGCCCAATCTAAATCAACATAACCTTCTAGGTTAATCTTCTGTTTCGCCTAATACTTGAGCCCATAATCAACTATACCCCTTAGGTACCTCAGAATATGCTTTGCAACAATCAAATGAGCATGTCTCGAATCCGTCAGGAACTGGCTCAAGGTGTTCACAGCAAAGCAAATATCTAGTCTTGTATTCATCAGGTACATCAGGGACCCAATCATCTGATGATACATCATAGCATCAACTGTCTCTGATGAAGCATCACTTAATAGCTTCAGGTTTGATGCGATAGGTGTGGTTATGGCCTTGTAGTCCATATGGCCTTGCATTCCATCATCCCCAACCACTTCAAGATCTCTACTATATACTTCCCTTCTCCTAGGGAAATTTCATCCGCATTCTGCCACACCTCCATGCCTAGAAAACAATGCATCATATCCAAGTCCTTCATCTCGAACTTGGCAGCAAGTCTCCTTCTTGCAACTTTAATGAGTTCCTCTTTTCTGTCAGGAACAAGTCATCGACATATAATAGGAGCATCACTGGTCTTCCACATTCAACCTTGAAGAAAAGGTTGGAGTCCACTTTACTCTCAGTAAACCCTAGAGTCATTAGTAAGCTATCCATCTTGTCATACCATGTCGATCCTCAGGATCTTCTGCAGTCACTCGCTCTGAAGAGGAGCATCATACTCCCTTTGTATTTCGTACTCTATGCACTGAAACATTCTGTACTGGAGCGACAAGTAGCTTCCTCTTCTACTAATATTCTATGTATCCATCTAGGGTCACTGGATACCAAGATCCTCTATCTTGAACCTTTTCAAAAATTCTTCTCGCACCCATCTGTGTGCTTGTCATCCTCTATAGGCTTTCATCTTCAACCTTGTAGCAAAGGTTAAGATCTTCATCACTGTATGTGTTATCCCATGGGTGTCTTCTGAGCTCGTACAAGGCCTTCTTTCATTTGCACACATGATTCTTCCTGTCATTTGACTTCACTTCCAGTGGATACAATTGTCTCTTCGTATTCTATGTCTTCTTTCTGTGAGAAGCCTTGTGCTGCAAATCTTAGGTTGTATCCCACGATGTTTCCATCTACGAACTTCCCTTCAGGTCTCGATATTACATCTTAGAAATCATTCTTCTTGAACTGGTCTTCCCTTTCTTCTTGGCTACTTCTTCATGGCTGGAAGGTTCTGCATCAATGATGTCACTGCATCTGTATTCATTCTTAGATTATTTCTCGAACTGTCATCACTTGTTCTTCGGAACAAGTCCCATCCTTCTTTTCTTGTAGGTGATTGTACATTTTTTCACAAGTCAAATGCATTTGTATGGTTAGAAACATTTCATAAGGCATATTCATAATGGAAAATTCTTACGCATAAATATATGATCATGCAACTATTTTAGCCAGTACAACATTCATCTATATCTCAAGGAAACGTTTCTAGATGCCTTCCATATCTACCAAGACAACATTGAGATTGTGCACTAATCCAATATGCCAGCAAAGAGGTTTCATTGTAGATAAGTAGCAATGGAGAGTTGTATAGAACCATGAGCTACTTACCCATCACATGCGTATTAGTAGTATATTTCCATTAATGCAAACATTCTACCATGCATAATACATCAACTGAATATAAACAAATGCATAGCAAAACAATATCATGAAATGACAATTGAATACTTATCTTTATTTGTTTCGTGGGTAGACTCCTTCTCGAGCCTTCAACTTCATCATCTTCTTCATTCATCATTTCTTATCCAAATGCTAAGATGAATAAGAGGGTATTCAAGAGTTGAGTCCTTCGTATTCCTCATCGCTTGAGGGATCTTCTTTGGATGGTGAGATCTTGATCTTCAGTTTCTCCCATCTTCTCTTCTCTTATTATGAGTCAAGCTTCTTCTTCTTCCTAGAGTCTTCTGAAAGTAATCACTTCTTTTTGGCATACGTTCCTCGAATGAATGAATCCCATGATATTGGGAGGCCATTATCACAACTTCTACATTCTCCACTTCTTCTTCTACCGCTTCAAGTTGTTCTTTGATTTGAGAGAAGACCCTTGTAAAGAATGATTGTATGGTCTCTGCATTTTGGATCTTTCACATTCTTCAACTATTTTCTCAAAGTCATCTTATGATTTATGTTCTTCCCTTCAAATATCTTGGTCAAGGAATCAAACATCTCTTTCGATGTCTTTAGGGAAGACACTTGTGGTACAAGTTGATCTATGACTAAATCAACAATGATATTCTTGGCCTTGACCAAGTTCTTCTTGTGTAAGGCTTTTAGCCTCATCTCCCTCTGGAACTGGAGCCTCTCTACTCATGTAGGTGTCCAAGTCATTTCCTTAAAGAACTAGTGACATCCTATACTTCCATGCTTTGTCAGCCTCACCAAGCTTGTCATCAAGCTGATGTGATAGATCACTTTGAAATGAGAACCTGAAATGAAAATAGAAAACGATTAGATCTTATCGATTTGAGGTGTCCGTCCTAGTTCCGGAGCTGGCTAATCTAGGGTTTGTCAGAGAAACCCTAATTTTCAAAACTTGGAATCTTTTAGATTTGATTAGATAGAAATATAGACCTCTTCAAGGTGAGCTGTCCAATGTACTCCTTTTCTAAAAACAGTGGAGGGAAGCTCCCAGAACAGGAATCCCTAGTTTACCAATTTCTTCTACAGAAATTCCTGATATTGTTTCTATGGTATCTCCAAAAGTACTACTCCTCTGTGTCTAAATGTTTTTACTAAGGTATCCTCATCAGTCCTTGTTTGAACACCATAGGTTCCATCATAATTGGTTTCACCAATTGGGACTTATGAGTGTTTTCCCAAGGTGACCTGTTTCATGACTGTTCAATATATTGAAGTTGTACGGACTACCATGTGTCACTGTTTCATCTTCTGGGTCTGAAAATTTGACCAAAAAAATTAAAGTCTGTGCCCTTTCTGGAATATATTCAGAAATTTTGTTTGGACCTTCGTATTCGGAGATATAGCAATTCTCCCTAGGTGTCCTGTTTGGGAAGGAATCCTAGGAGAGGTTGGAACCCTAATTTGGAGGAATCATATCTCTTAGAATATATCAAATCTAAGGTTGAAACTTGGAGACAGTGCACATCAGGAATTTATATTTGACCTGTTAAAGTTTCAGATTGTGATACTTCTTCAATCCCGAGATATAGCGAATGTACCAAAACTTAACAGTTTTAGTATTTAGGTTTTTTCAGGCCCGATGTCAAATTAGGGTTTGACTTTCCCAGAGTTTCACCCAACCAAAAATATCGACCCAGGTCTCTAAACTTCAATTTTGATGAGGAGAGAAATCCTATGCTGGGCTCACTCAAAAATTCCTCTGCTGTAAAAAGCCCTAATTTCCCGCACCAAAAACTGAAAATGCCCGGAATCAAATTCCGCTTCGACAGAAAGATGCGCCCTTCAATGGAGAGTTAGCCTAGCCTTCTTTTGCCGACGGATTTGTGGAGAGAGACCCAAAAAGTAAGAAGCCCTAGCTTCTGCAACTGCACAGTGTCTTCTTCTTAGGTTAGCTCTGATACCATGTTAGATTTTTATCATTTAAGCAATATGATCTTAGGATCTTTTTTGAGAGAATAACATGCACAGCAATAAACACAAGAGACAAGAGACACAAAGAATTTTCCTCGAGGAAACCATAAAGGAGAAAACCCTGCAACTTCCTTAGAGATAGAATGAGCACCAATGGCAGCAGTAAAACCCAAAAACATAAAGATGATCTCCAACAACTTGTTTTCTCTCTGTCACCTGAGAGAGCTTCTCCTCTCTCACTCATGCACCCCAGTGAGTGAGTGTGTGTGTAATAAATATAAAGACTCACTCTCTATTTATATTCTTTCATTCACTTAATGTCCACTCCAACAAGTCGGCCCCACTTAAAAATTACTTACCAGGGACGACATCTCTATGAGAGTCTAATAACCCTAGTGCCCCACAACTATGGGGACTATTTACCTGACTTACAATGGAGGGTTAACCTCAATGAATTTACATGATTTGTTTACATTATTGAATCTCCTGATCGGAACATTAGGGCATGAAATGAATCAATTACATTACAGATACTTCTTGAAATAAACAATGGGGTACAATACATAAGATATACAAGTGAATACATTCCGAAGTTACAAATACATCAACACGGTTGTGCCATCTTTGGCCTGTGAGCCTGATTCGACGATTGTGCCTTCTTCTCCTTCCAACTTCCTTGATAGATTTCCAACTCTAGTTTATGATGATGACAGTGAGGATGAAAATCCACCTCCGTATACTCATGTTCCTCTAGTTGCACTAGCACCAATGCTTCCCGATGGGTCCATTCAACATGTGAAGCAGCTAGTGATCTTGTCAGTGATCCTAGAGATCAACGTCGAACACGTTCTTAGTTTTAGCAAGATTCTTCTCTTTTGGCTCAAGTTTATGAGAATCATGATCCATAAACTTTTGTAGAAGCTTCAGGAAATCCAGATTGGGATGCAGCTATGGATGAAGAATATCATTCCTTAATGGAGAACGATACTTGGGATCTTTTTCCTCTTCCAAAAGGAAGAAAACTTGTCAGATGTAAATGGGTCTATAGAACTAAGTATGCATCGGATGGAAGTGTTTAAAGACTTAAGGCAAGGTTAGTTGGAAATTTTTTTTCCCAAATTGAAGGGATTGACTACAATGAAAACTTTGCTCCTGTCACAAAAATGAACTCCATCCGCCTTGTTCTTTCCCTTGCAGCCTTACATAACTGGGAAGTCCATCAAATGGATGTCAAGTCTGCATTCTTACATGGTGATTTATAGGAGGAAATTTACATGGAACAAACTCTTGGATATGTTCAAAATAACTCTCACCTTGTTTGTCTCCTTAAGAAATCCTTGTATGGCCTTAAGCAAGCTCCTAGAGCTTGGTATGCCAAAATGGATAGCTTTCTCCTTGACACTAGTTTTTCTAGATGCCATTCTAACCTCAATGCCTATACCAAGAAAGTAGGAAACCATCTCATCATACTTGTTTTTTATGTTGATGATATTATCGTTACTGGTAGTGACCCTAAGCTTTTAACCCATGTGAAATCCAGTCTTAAGCAAAATTTCGAAATGTCAGACTTAGGACATTTGCATTATTTTCTTGGTATCCAAGTCTTGCAAACTAAAGAAGGAATCTTTCTTTCCCAGTCTAAGTATGCTTATGACCTTCTTCGTCTCTTTCACATGGAAGATTGTAAACCAGACCCTTCTCCCTTCCATTCTGGAGTCAAACTTTCTGCCACTTCTACTTCCCTCGAAGTAGATGCCACCTTGTATCGTCAGCTTGTTGGTAGTCTCTAATACTTGACTCATTCTCGTACTGAACTTTCCTTTTTCATTGGTCGTGTTTCCCATTATATGCAAACACCTCATGAAACTCACTGGAAAGTAGCAAAAAGAATACTTCTATATATTCGAGGTACAATTCAGTTTGGGATTCATTACAGTATAGGGGGACACCTTTGTTGGTTGGTTTCATTGATTCAGATTGGGCCGACAATCCTGATGATCTAAAGTCTACTGTATATTATGTTTTCATTCTGGGATCTGGACCTGTCACTTAGACTTGTAAGAAACAACAAGCTCTTGCTCTTTCTTCAGCAGAAGCAGAATATGGAGCTGCAGTTAATTCTAGATAGGAAGCTTTATGGCTTTGACAGATCCTATCAGAGTTTGGATTCGAGCAGCAGCAGCCTACTCCACTTTGGTGCGACAATCAAAGTGCCATCAAGCTTTACAAAGATCCAGTTCTACATCAATGCAATAAACACATTGAGCTACATATGCACTTAATCAAAAATATTGTTCATGATCGTGTTCTTGAAATGCTCTATTGCCCTACAAATGATCAAGTTGCAGATATATTCACCAAGTCTCTTACAGAAGCGAAGTTTTCTAAAGTTCAATCTATGTTAGGAGTTCATGAATGTGTCATTAAGGGGGGATAGACTCTAATGCCTCCTTCCTTCTCCTAATAGTGTCACTTTGTAAATCCTTCAATCCTATCCCACGTTGTTCTTAAGGGGGGATGCTAGGATATTTAGACACTTAGGAGTTAGTTAAGATCAACTTGTCTAATATATCTGTTAGGTAAAGTGTGTTTCTTTAGTATTCATTAGTATGAATTTGTAAATATTCTAATCCGATAGTCAAGATATGTTCTAGACATAAAGTGATCTGACGGTTCATCTTCTCTTACATCATACCTACCCTTGATCCATGGCTTAACACTCGATTGGTCCATGATATCTATTTAAAGAGCATGGAGGGTCCTTGGATAGTTGATCAATTATGAGAAGCTCATTTGTAACTTTCTTTCTTTTGCATAATAAATTGCACCAAGTAGCTATTTGGTTGGGGCCGTGGATTGTTTCCCTCTCGAGGGTTTTAACCACGTCAAAACATCGGTGTATCAATATCTTATCTATTTGTGTGAAGTGGTTTCTCTAGGTGTTCGGTATTTTGGGAGTACCCTGTGTACTCGAACAAACCGTAAAAAAAGAAAGTGAGAAAGGGAGAAAACTTTTCTAATGCCTCTTAAAGTTGTAAAAAAACATGAAGGGGATTGACTAATTAATACCGCAAATTTCATTGATTTAAGACACATAATACTAATTGAATGTCTACATTCACACCCATTAGAATTAATAGTATCTTGATGTAGAACCAGCTGACCTTGGCATTTTCCTTGGCTAGGTCAATTTTCATGATGACATGAGGAATCTTTGAAGTTTTCATAGAATGCATTCCTTCTTGTGTTGTAGCCATTGCATCACTTATTTGATTATTATACAAAAATCCAAACTGATTTTCATACATTCCCATAAGATTTGAATTCATGTGCTACTCTAAGCAGGTAATCTTCCAGGAAGTCAAAAAATTTGAGAGGGGTAGAACTCCACCAATAGTCAATCACGTCATGGACTCTTCCCTTTATTAAAGGATTTTAAAAAATTCAAGACCTCCTCACATGATATATATGCTTCCAAATATCTATTAGTGTACCCATATATTGTTCTTGGAACCAAACTTAATTCTCATGTCCTCTCGTAAAATAGTACCCTCAAGTTCCTTGAAGAGAGATTTAAAATGTAATTTCCATGCCTCTATTTTTTCCTTGAAGGACCTTATCATAATTCCATTAGGGTGCTTTATTTACCATATGGTATTACCATGTTTCCTATAGTTTGCATATCTAATTTTTTTTAATTATTATCTCATTCTTGAAACCATATAATTCTACTTTTTAACTTCTAATCTATCTCTTCCTTGTGTAGTAGATCCTTCATTTTCCCTTCCATATCCTTTAAGGAAATTGATTCATCTCCAGTAAATTTACCAAAACATTTATGTTCGAATAAGTCCTTTATCCCTTATTCTACCTTCTTTAAGTTAGCTTGTGATTTGGCATCAAGGGATTTTTCCCATCCTTTATTACCCCTTCAACTCTCAGAATGTTATCAAAAAATTGTTTCATGACAGAATCACCCTCTTCTAACTTCACATGTGTCCAATGTGACATAATCAAATCCTATAAATATTCCTCCAACAACCATGTATTGTTAAATGTCATAGGGATTTGTCACTTCTGATCCTCTATTTCCAGTTTAAGATTAATTGGAAGATGGTCTGATAATCCACTAAAACACACCAATGAGTTCAAATTTAAACTATCATTTAAAAAATATCCCAATAAAATGTATCCAACCTCTTGTAAATCCTCTCTCTTCTCATTTTGGTGTTCCTCCAAGTCACGACCATTTTATTAGGTTATATATCCACTAGGTGATGAAGCTTAAAAAAGTGAACAAAAAAAATACCCCAAGGGATCCTTCCTTGATGTTTTTTTCCATACTTATTTGAGAGATAAATTTAGGTTTAAATACCTCCCCCCCAATAATTACATTATTTTTCCCTTAAGACCCTAGAACCCACCATGTTCTCCCAATATATCCTTCTTTCAACATAACACCCATATATGTTAAGTAGTTTTAGATCAAACCCTAACTCCTTCACAACCAACTCTACAAGGATACTTGATCTCATAGTTGAAGAAGTGATTGAATAAAACAAATTACTCGATCTAGATACTAAACCCATTGATAACCCATCAACATGAATAATAAAAAAATTCCAATCCTTTAAAAAAGATGACATGCCATCAATATGATATAGTCCTAAACTGTTATAAAACAAGATCACATAACAATAAAAAAATACAGGAAATGTGAAAATAAAAGACAAAAGAGCACATTACAAGAGAGAAACCAATATACATGGTTCACCAAATATGGGATACATCCACAGAGAAACAACCAATCCTTTATTTTCTTTCATCTAGCAAAATTAAGGGATACAATCCACATCACATCCATTGTAAGCCTCTCTTCACTCTCTCACAGTCTCTCTCACAATATATCTCACACACATACAATGATCTTTCCTAATACACAACCACAATAAAATTCCCTCTTTAAAAGAGGGTTTCCTTCTAGGTAAAAAGTACACAAACATAATTTTTACTATCATATGTGTAACATAATGATGAACAATCTAGAAAGACTACAAAATTAAAACATTTTACAAAGCATTTTTTCCAAAAAAATCTCTTCAAGGGCACTACCTTTGAACCACCGCCAAGGGGGATCTAAAAGGTGTTTCCTCCCTCCTTGATGACAATAGTGGAGGTGCAAGACCCCTCACACCCCCTCGTCAGTTACTAGGATCCAAGTACAACCAAAGCAATGCTCTAACTTAGGAAGATAATCAGGCTCCACAACCAACATGAACACATAGTTTATTGTACCATAGTTAAATATGGTGTACATACATTGATCATTATTTAAGTGCTAATTTTTTTTAAGCACCCCATATCCCTCAAGCATTAAATTTTAGTACAATCATAAAGTCATGTTAGGCTAGGATTTCCCAATTGTAAGGGACCTATCTATGCTATATTGTATTCCTTCTTTGGTTTCTTTTTTGCATATGAATTTTCCAAAGAAATATGTGATCTCCTACCTATTTTGGGATTATGTATTTTTTCCAATGCCATTCCCCCTTCTACACTCACAACCTCCTCCATCATCTTCTTCTTATACCTTGTAAGGTATATTGATTGAATAGAAGACAACTCACTTTGTTTCTTATGGTCACTGAGTTGGGGAGGTAATCAATCCTTCAATTTGGACTTACAAATGACAAAGTATTGTCCTAGATATCCTACCCTACTCATCCCAAGGGATAAAGGGTTGTCATATTTATGAGACACTACCCGTATATATCATCTGATCTAAGAGAGGAAACACTTCTATCAAATTCTAAGCTTCAAAATTGTTTGAATATCCCTCATCATAATCCACATCATATACATGATTAAGATTAGAGTAAGAGAAAGTTTCTTTTTCTTTTTCTTCATTAGCATCCAAACAACCCATACTACTCTTATTTCCATAATTGAAGAGAGTAGGATGTAAGGAAATAATAAATTCCATAGGAAGGCCCATATCCGAAGTACAGTATTTAGGTAAACTTGAAACTAAGAGAACTTTATTTTTTGAGCTTGCCTTTCTTTGAATCCCCCCTTCTCCATCCTTCATTCTTTATTCCCTTTCTAACTAAACATATTTAAATGAAATCTCAAAACCACTATTATTTTTCACCCATATCTGCTTTGGTCTTATCTAAAATGACCTCCATTCAAAAATATGTCTATTAGGTGTCCTACCTCATGCCAAAAGATACACCAAAAAAAGAACTTCCAAGAATCAATATTCTAGATAAAATTTCAATTTACCCATTCTACCTCGTGCTCTTCTAGAATGCCCTTAAGCCAATTTCAACCATTATTTGAACCAAACACCTTCCAATTTTAATCACACATCCTTTCTCCAATGCTATAAAATTTCCAAAGGTATTGTTGATCTTTTCCAAGATTATTTCATGCTAAGAACCCATGGGAGGCTTGAGAGGATCACCTAAACATTTTGTTTGTAGTTTGGATCCCATATCTTCAGGAATAGATTTCAAGGGTCCTAGGACCACTCCTTATTCATAATAAATAGTGTTTCCTCTTCATTCTTCATCAAGAAAATTTTCGAACCTTAACCAAAATATAAAATCATGAAAGGTAGCCTAAAACTAGAACCCAATTTTCTATCAACCACCTCTTCAAAGTCTCTAAATTGACATGAAACAACCTACCAAGGCATGCTCCATAATACCTTCAAACTTTTTCATCCTCAAATAGTGTACCACAACCATATTAATCCTTATGGTTTAGGTATAATACACCTCTTTTTATTTTCATACCACTTCTTTCCTCTACCAATCTGTGACTCATTAGTCACACTACCATCCTCTTTTTTTACTTTGCTACTAACTCACCACTTGTATCACCTTCCTTTACACTATCCCATCTCTTTCCACCATTGACACCTAAATTAATCCCACCAAATTTCACAACAACTACCTATGCAAGTATTGAAACAACTATGTTTTTGGATCGTTCCATGGATCTTTCAAGTGGAACTATGCTACCATGCTCATTCAACATCGACATGATGGTGTGAATCCTTCTCACCATCCCACTAAAAACCCAATCCTATGTTGGTTTACGGTGAATTATATGTACATTGATAGCTAAGTGTTGCACCCAATGAATTTCCTCTTGCCATCATTTGATCCATGCTTAGACTAGGCGATAATTTCATGCTACCCCAATCTCCGACAACTCCGCCTCATGCGGAGGGTTGAATTAGGACTTAGGATTTCCTTCCCATAGTCAACTAAGTTTAGCTCTAAATCCATGGACTAATGCTTATGGATTGTCCCCCTAAATCCTACAAACCACTTGTGGATACCCTAAGAATATCCTGATTGTAATGCAATTATGTGATAACTATTGATCTAAATTGGATAATATAAATTTTGATCTATTTGGGTGATTTATGGGTGGAACAATTTGATTAATTGGTTTGTAGAGCAAATTTTAGGGGTAGGTATTACCTTGCAATTTTGGGTTCCATACCTTCTGAGGTTCGTTTGAGGGATTAACTGATGTTTTTTGGGGTCAAAAATTTGCAAGAATATATCCCATACCATTGACACTATTTTTCACTATGGGAACTTTCTAATGGTGCTAGAATCACCTCAATAAAAGTTCATACAAGGAAGTTATGCCTCCCACAAGTTGAACTATCCAATTTACCACCATGGTACTGGGTGAACTCCATGTTAGCTCTCATTACCCACACATTTGGAGCTAGTCACCTGTGGACTTTCAAGAACATTATAGAGGGCACAAAACCCTAACCCTAATTGGGAGTTGATGCATGTACAAGCCCTAAAAATAACCCTAGATGAATATCGATCTATGTTAAATATCGAGTCGTTAGGAGGAGACAAAATTCCATTCTACTAATGTTATTGTACTGTTCCATAGCTGATCAACAATAAAGGAATGGATATTAGAGCATAACAGAAGAAGTGGGAGATCTTGCAGTATGCATGCCCACGATAATGTCAAAGGTAACTCCATAGTGAGTACCACTTTCTTTGTATTTGTATTGCATATTGGAGAAGAAAAGAGAAAGGCATAGTTCTCACTTTTGGCTAGGTTTTGCCCCATTATGGGTTTTCCCAAGGTACATCTTGTGTTATTTGTGTGGATGTGTTATTTTTATCTACTTATTTTCCTTTTAATTCCAATTTATTTATCATTCCATCAATTTAGGCTAACACAATGAATAAGTTGTAAGATTTGTTGTGACGAACTATGCTATTGGAATATCCATGAAAAATTTACATATCATATTGTTTTCAAAGTAGTTTTCTTTTGAGTTTTGCAGGAAACTATAGGATTTAAGTTTTGAGTTTTGTAGGAAACTATAGGATTTAAGAGTTTGCAGTATAAAGAAAAAAGTATTCAAACCCTAGCCTTGTTGAGTGATTTTGATGAAGAATCAGGGGGAAAATATGAAAAACAATTTTAAAAGATTGAAATAAAATTTGTTGATATCTCACACATTATGTCAATCCTCATGTTGACTTTGGAGTTTAAGTTTGGAACCTTCAATGATTTTGGATGCTCTAGCTCGGAAATTGGATCAGAGGGGAAATCATGAGACAAATGCAACCCATAAAAGGAGCCGAGGAAAGATACCAAGAAAGATCAGCTAAGTTTGAGTGCCATTATCCCTTCCCAACCGTTAGTTAAGATGGAAGCAAAAGTTGATATCAATCTCTATTAAGGTGAGATTGATGCTTTAAATTTGAATAATAGGTTGCAACAATTAGAGGTCTATTTTAGTATCCACAAGATAGATGAAGAGTAGAAATTTAATTTGATCGATGGAAATTAGAGGGACATGCATTAATATAGTGGAAAGTTCACATGGAGGAACTTAGGCTAGAGGGTGATCCACCAATAACTAAGTGGGATAATTTCAAAATCCTAATAAAGTCCCAATTCTACCCTATCGGCTATGTAGAGGACCAATGGACCCATTAGTGTTACTTTAGGTAAAGGCAAGGGCTAAGTGTGCAAAAGTACACCACTAAATTTAGGAAGATGGCTATAATGTTGGGTATCTCTCTTAGGAATCTATATTTACTCCTCAAGTATTTGGAGGGTATACATAGGCATTTAAGAAATCAAGTGATGGTATTCAAAACTAATACAATTGAGGAGGCATGTGTGTAAGAATAATACCTAGAGAATATAGGCGACAAGAAAGTACAACCAAGTGGTTCCAAATAGAAAGAGAGCCAATAAACTTCCAATGAGGGGAAGAAGAAGTGGAACGAAAAATATAATAAGACTACAACCATGGGACATCAGTGCAATGATCCAAAAAACCAATATAATCATTGTAACATCAATGCTCACAATGAAGAAAAGTGTTGGAAACTACGTCAAGAGCTGAACCCTAAGAAGAAAAAGAAGGAATCCAAGAAAAAGAACCTTTTAGTTGCATATTCGAGCAAATAGAAAGATTGTCCGCACTTCAGTGTAGAAGGGGTTTAATTTGAGTAGCCTTCATCACAAGGAGGGGAAGGAGATGAGAAAAATATTCTATATCTATATCTATATCAAGAAGACCAAGGTAGATGCTATATTTGATTCTGATTCATAGGCCAACGTTATTGCAGTCGATTTGGTCAACGAGCTTTGGTTGGAGGTTCATGATCATCCTAACCCTTTTCCATTGGGATGGGTAAAGAAGGATACATAGATCAAGGTCATTAAATAATGTAAGATCAAATTTGTTGTATGTGTAGGTTTTATTGATGAAATGAAGTTAGATGTAGTACCCCTTAATGTGTGTAATATTCCAAGTCGTGATCACTGCCTTCTTAATTGAGTTTTATTTCCCTTTGTTTTGCTAATTTCTAATTTAATGACTTGTGGTTTCCTGCATGGGTTTGCATGATGGTTTATTAACTCAATGAATAATTGTATGCATATTAAAATAAAATCATAACCCCAATATAATCAAGAATGATAGATAATGTAAATATATATTGACTATTGATTCAATTTATAGGTAGAAATGAGTCTAACAATACACCATAACCAACCAACAAAATATAATAATCCTAACCTTTAAACAATGTTGTATGTATATGGTTGATGGTTGTATCAGATTATAACCCACACAAATATTTGTGTGTATACTTCAACGGAAGATGTAATCATAATTATTGTTGGGAAAATGATTGTAGTAGTTGGTATATATTTCCATATCTACATGTAGAGTGTGAATGGAGTGTGTAGCTTGAGAGAGACACCCAACTGGAATATATTCCCAAATAATTATTTCATGCCCCACTTGGCGTATGGAACCTCCTAGAATGAGATAAAAAATTCTATTTGCTCTAGACTACTCGCTTAGGTAAATGCATGATGCCTCCTCCTTGATACTTCCTTCATATTGATGTCACACTCTCTTATACATGGATCAACACCAAAACAATGGATAAGTTCCCTTCCTAACAAATGACTATAATAATAGATAGTTTCCTTCCAAACTTGATAAATGGAAGCCCCAAGTTGCCAGGAATTTGATGAATGACCACACAATGGCTAGGATGAAGGTTCTTCTCTCATAGTAAATGAATGCACCCTTTCTTTCCCACAAGGATGGTACAAACTTGACACGACCTCTTGCACTCAGAATTCCAAGAGAACAATATGTCCTTGCTAGGAATAATTCTTTGTCAATAATAATTCTCAAGGATGATAATTCGACTATCCTCAGATGAGTCAACCTCTGCTCTGAAACCCAAAAAAATTATCTTATAATGAAGCACACAATGGCAAACCTGGATGATTTACCCTCAAAATTGGCTAGGATGGATATATTTCTCCATCGAACCCTATTTTGGTTAAGGTAGTTCGCCTTAACCTTGAAGAAGCTCAGAGAGCTCTCAAACCAATTCTCAATAATGAATAATAACAATGGATACCTAGAGAATTCAGTTTACCTTATTTTATTCTTTTTTTACCTGTGCATGGGACACACAACTTAACTTATGCATGCATGCAACTTTAATGACACATGTTGCATGCATATTGAATTAGGCCTATCATGTCACGCATGTCAATTTATACTATTTAAGTGGTCCTCTTTATCTGCTAATGATTTAATATCACTACTAATGGTGTGCTTTTGTCCTATGTGGCATCAATCATTAGTTAATTCCTTGTTTATCAATAATGGGATATTACAATATGTATAGTGTAGTGTTGGAAGCCCCTACTTGTATATGAGGGATGTGATCTTTGTGAGGAGAAAAAACTAGTACTGCTTGATTAAGGATGGGAAGTTGTTCATCATCGATGCCAATAAAGGTAAATCAAATATATCATTGGTAAGTGCCAACCAAGTCAAAACGTTGATTAGCACAAGTAAGAAAAAAATTTCTTTTTTCTTATGAGAAAATAAGTCGGGTGATGAATTGGTAAGAGGAAAGACATCATTTGAGGGATGTACTAGAGAGAAAAACATCAGTTGAAGGAGTTTCTACATATGTAAAATGGATTTTTTTGGGGATCCTAAAGGTATACCACCTAAGAGAGAAGTAGAGCATGAGATACGATTGTTTCTTGAATCCCAATTACCGAATATTGGGTTGTATAAACAGTCCATTTTGGGAGCAAATGAAGTAAAGAAATAATTGCAATAATTGTTGGAGAAATGGGTGATTCGAGTAAGTACCTCATATTGTGGGTCACCTATCATCATCGTACCAAGAAGGATGGAACTTGGTAGATCTATATTGACAACATATCTTTGAACAAGATTGCACTTAAGAATCAGTACCCTCTATCTAGGATTGATGATTCTTTAGACCAGTTGCAATGTGTCATGTAATTCACCAAGTTGGATATCAAATCAGAATACCATGAGGTACATGACAAATACGAAAATGCCTGGAAGACTACCTTGTACACAAGGAAATGTTTGTATGAATGGTTGGTCATGCCTTTTAGTTTATGTAATGCACCAATTGCATTTATGACACTTATGGATGATGTTTCGTACCCATATTTACATTAATTTGTTATAGTGCATTTGGAGTATATATGACTTTATAACACATTTTACATCTCATGCTAGTGTTATAGACTTTGAAAAAGCATCATATACTGATTAATCTCAAGACATTCAGCAGGCATTGGTGTCTTTGGGGTATGTGATATGGAGGGGAACTCAAGTTAGACCCCAAAAAGTTGGAGGCCATTATAACATGACTAGTACCTATTAATGTCATTAAAGTTATGAGCTTTGTTGGGGAAACACGATACCTATGGAAATTTACCGCTTCCTTTTCAACAGTAGCTACACCACTCCACTCCATAACAATGAGAAATAAGGGTTTCTAGTGGGAAAAAATCAATAGAAATATTTTGACAACCTAAAACAAAATATTAGTTAATAAAAAATCCTCTCATTACCTAACTTGTTGAAGCATTTCGAAGTGGAGACACATATAAGTATTTATTCTATGGGAGCAACTTTGATGCAAGGAGGTAAGCAACTTTGATGCAAGGAGGTAAACCGATATGCTATCATCCTGGAAGATTTCATGGGGGATTATTGAACTACACTACATATGATAAGGAAATATATGCCTTGGTTCAAGCTTTTATGAAGAGAAAACACTATCTAAAATGAAAGGAAGCAATTATCCACATAGATCACCAACCACTACAGTATTTTCAATCCCAGAGTAAGCTACAACAAAACATACATTAGAAGTGGATGGTTTTTTTTCATTAGTTTCATCTATTCATCTACTACAAGAAGGAAAACACTAATAAGTTGGAATACATGCTTCCAAGGACACACACATCCAACATTACATCTTTGGGAATTTTTATGCACATAGAACATTTTTACCCATGATGCATACAAAGAGGGATACATAGAAGATGAGGACTTTAATGTGGCGTTTCATTAGCTATAGGTCCTATTTCATGTAGGCGAAGGTGGAAATAATTTTGAATATCATTTTTAGAATGGGTTACTCTATATGTTGGACAAGCTCTACATTCTTAAAGGTGAAAGATTGCATCTTATCAAAGAGACACACACCTCCAAAGTTGTAGGGAATTCTGGTGTTGGGAAGACATTTGCTAACTTACAAAGGTGTGTGTATTGGCATAGAATGCAAGAATATGTAGCATGATATATTATAGGATGCATACTTTGATATACCAAGAAAGACCATCAATATAAAGAAAGGTATATACCTTCCCTCAATTGTACCCACTCAACCTTGGGAAAGCATTTCCATGGATTTTGTTGGAGGGTTACCAATAAATAGGAAGGATCATGGATATCTATTTGTGGTAGTTGACATATTCAACAAGATATGCATTGTTATTCCTTGTAAAAATACCATCAAGGGATAAGAATCATTGCACATGTTCTTTGAGCAAGTATGAGTGCACTTTGGGATACCAAGGAGCATAATATCAGACATGGATACTAGATTTCTCAGTTCCTTTTGGAATACACTTTGGGAGAAAATTGGACACTAAGTTGAAGAGATATACAACATTCCATCCATAGATAGATGGGAAAGCAGAACTAGTCAACAAGAATTTGGTGCAAATTTTGAGGGGTTCCAATAAAAAACATTTGAATACTTGGGATAAAAATATGATCTATATTTAGCACTCATGTAATAGATAAATCCACACTTATCGGTAGGTCCCATTTTAAAACTTGTTTTGGATATCGACTACCTTCACCTCTAGATGTTGTACATGGGAAACAAGAGAGGGAATTTTGGTGTTTTGAATACAATTGTAGCTTACAAAGGTGTGCGCATTGGCCCACAATGAAAGAATATGTAGAATGATATATTAGAGGTTGTATACTTTGATGTAACATGATCAAGTCTAGTAATAGAAAGCAAGGCCTTTACCATCCCTTACCTGCACCACTCAACCTTGGGAAAGAATTTCCATGGATTTTGTGGGTGGGTTACCAACCAATAGGAAGGGACATGGCTATTTATTTGTGGTAGTTGAAATATTCAACAAGATGTGCATTCTTAAGCCTTGTAAAAAGACCATCAAAGGACAAGAAGCATCATACATGTTATTTGAGAAGGTTTGCGTGCACTTTGAGATACCAAGGAGCATCATCTTAGATAGGGATACCATATTTCTTAGTGTGTTTTGGACTACATTTTGGAAGAATATGGACACTAGCTTGAAGAGATCTACAACATTCCATCCATTGACATATGGTCAGACATAAGTAGTCAACAAGACCTTGGTGCAAATTTTGAGGGGGAATGAGAGAAGACATCAAAGGTGAAGCATTAAGAGATGAAAAAGTCATTGACAAGATCAAGAAAATATATTTACAAGTACATTATACATTAAATAAGTCACAATAAAAGTACAATGCTAGATATGACCAACACATGGTTGAGAAATTATTCAAAGTGGGGGATAGAATTTGGTTACAAGTGAACAAAGAAAGACTATAGGGTCTTGGAAAGAAGATCAAGGATCTGCATATGACCCTTTTGAGGTAATGGAGAAGCTGTGAGAGAATTCAAATAGTCTTATGTTGGCTGTGGATCCTCCTTTGGGGTGAACCCCGTTATATCTATTTCTCTCTTGTAATGTGTTGAATGTGTTTTGCATATTGTTTAATGATTTAATTGTATAACTGTTATTGCTCCACGGTCCTATTTTCTAACATCTTAGGCTAGCCCCATATATGCACATTTACTTAGTAGTGAATGTGGAAAATTTGAAACTCTTTGATTGTTCCATTTAAGATTGAGAGGAGAAGCAAGTCCTACCTATATAGGACTTAACACCTAATGCTCAAGTAGAGTTGGAAGAAGACACAATTTTGTAGAAAAATTCCAAGGGCCTTTTCAGAGATCAAATGATGTTTTTCGAGGTAAGAAGTTTGTTAGCATAGCTCTCACCCACTCGATATTATTCTACACTCCGATATATTTCCAATAATGCGAGAATCACCTCACTAGGATTTCATATGAGGAAGTTATGCCTCCTCCAAGTTGACCCATCTAGTTAACCTCCACGGTACCAAGTGGATTCCATGTCATCTCTCAGCACTCACACATGTGGACTTTCAACAACATTTTAGAGGGTCCAAAACCCTAACCCTAATCAAGATTTGAGGCGTGTACAAACCGTAAAACTAATCCTACATGACTATTAGACTATGTGAAATATCAATTCATTAGAAGGAGAGGGGGTTCCATTCTGATGATGTTATTGTATTGTTCTATAGCTGAGTAATAGTAAGGGAGTGAATATTTGAACATAATAGAGGAAGTAGGAAATCATGTAGTAGCTGTGTAGGCCCTAGTGTCAGAGTAACTCCATAGTGTGTACTACTTTCTTTGTATTTGCTATGCATATCGAAGAAGAAAAGAGCAACGCATAGTTCTCACCTCTAGTTGGTGTTTTCCCCATAGTGAGTTTTTCGAGGGTATATCTTGTGTTAGTTTTCTCTAGTTAATTTTTTTTTAGATCCAATTTATTTATCATTGTGAGAAATAAATCTAACACAATAAATTGAGTTGTAAGATTCGTAGTGCCAAACTGTTTTTACAGGTTATCCACGATAAATTACAACATACATATAATCACGATCTATATTTAAATTCAATCATTCATATATATGTGTGTGTGTGTGTGTATGATTGAATTTAAAGATAAATCATTTAAATTAAAAATTAGCATCTAAATGAAAACTTAATAATAATAAAAGAAATCATATATCGTTAAAAATTTTCTTATTTTTCTCCATTCTAATTATGTATTCTATTATTAATCTATAATATGGTTGAACATGTCTAGTAAAAACAATCATGGTTATAATTATCTGGTGTAAATAATACAACTTTGATGGGTTGTGTTTTAACACAAGTAACTTAATCTTCAACACTTTCATTGAAGATGTTGAATTAATGTCTTAGATTATTTCTTTCCCTTGAAGGATTTATATTTTCAACCAAGTTTCTTATAGATCAAGATTTATATGCTTAAACCCTTTCTTTGAAATCAAGAATTATCTTAACTCTTCCTTTGACATCAAGGTTGATGTAATTTTAAACTCATCAAATCATCTTAAGCATTTAATTAATTATGACAACATTTAGAAAAACTGTATATTTAAATAATCAAATCGTATATATATATATAAAAGTAACTTTCACTACGTACAAAATTGAAATTAAATTAATTGTATAGATATACTTCTTATGTATCTAAAGTGATGATATGATAATTGGTTAGATTACATAATCCACTTAATCATAACATATGAACTCAATAAAAATATTATGTCACTTACATGTTACATAAAAGAATTGAATCTGGGTAGGATAACAATCATTCATTTCAATCACTCAAATTATATAAATTAAGTATATATCTCTTTTTAAACGAAGGAATTGTAAATATCAATTATAAATTTTGTAAAATATAAAAAAAGTTTGAAAATATTAAATTTATATATACATTAAAAATAAAACATTAATAATCAAAATCATAAATTCAAGAAAAAATTAATATTAATATATATAATCCGATGACATATTGGTAAATCCTTAAATATGGAAATGATATCAGAATATCATTGATAGCATTTAGTATTTGGACCATTTCACTCATATTGTTTTAGGAGATATGATGTATTTAAAATTCATAAAAGTTGGTACGCTTAGGTCCCACACCAACCGACATTGTCAAATGAAGAAACCAACCCAACCTAACCTTGATGATGAATGAAGGAAAGAAATAGTGTTGAATTCATGCAATGTACCCTTTCTTTTTCTTTGACCATTAGATATTGTGTATGTGTGCCTTTGGACTATATTTTTCTTATAAATCAATTCTTTTCTAACAAAGTATAGGGTAGGAAGAATATTTAATAACATCCTTTACTTTATTAATTTATCATGGAAACATGTGACCAATAACTTGTCAGTCCCCTTTTTCGTACTTAAATAAAATTGTGAGAAAATGGATATTTATAATCATGTGTGACATTGTAAGCAAAAAATGTGAATTAATTTTACGAAAAATTGTAATCGTGTGTGTCAAATTGATTACACCTATAGAAGAGATGAGGTTAGGATAGCATCTGAAAATTTAGAGTAAATATTTGTCGTTGTTGTTATTGAGATGTCATTAAACTCGTAGTAGCTTCCCTCGTGGTGGGGGAGTTGGTTGATTGCGATATCTCATAATGAGATTGATACAATGTTGACAAAGTTGTTGACAAAGATGAAGCACACCGCTTCAAGGTTTTGTAGGGTGGCTAGTTTTGATGTATAAGTAATATTTGTATTTTTATGCTTTGATTTGATTTGTGGTTGATTATGTTTTTTTATTTTGAGATTGGTTGGTGGGAGATGAAGAACGAGCATTTTAATTGGAGATTGACACTGCAAAAACCTTGTTTTCTAAGAAGTATAGTTGATTTTAAGATATAATTCTTTTTATTTTGATTCTAGGGTCAAGTGTGTTAATGAATTATGTGTAATAAGACTCAAGCCCCAACGCAACGGGTACCTATAGAACTTGTGCATGCATATGCGAAGAGGATCATGTTTGTGATCCATTTATTCTAGTTAAAGGTGTTTCAGGATCTTGCTTTAACACGGATGGGTGTACAAAGTTGTGTCCACCTTTTTGGGCCGTCATAGATTTCGTAAACATGTCTTCATTATGGATTTCATAAATGCACCTACGTTATTAGGTTCAGGTCGGTAAAACCTAAACATGTAACCAATGCCAAGGCTAAGAAACGCATATGTGTTATAACGTATTTGCGTTATGAAAAGTTGAAATCATAATGCAAGTGCGATATAACACAAATGCGTTCCATAATGCATATGCATTACAACACATTTGTGTTATGAAAAAATTGAAATCACAATGCAAGTGGGACATAACACAAATGTGTTCCATAATGCATTTGTGTTATGAGAAAGTTGAAAACATAACACAAGCTTGAAATAATGCACGTGTTATGAAAAATTTGAAAACATAATGCAAGCTTGAAATAATGCACATGCATTTCATTATGCTTGTGCATTATATCACACTTGCGTTATACCGGTGTTAAAATAAAACTGTGGGCTGACTAACCCATTCCATTTTCTCATTTGCAACACCTAGGAGCAGTTAAACGTAGGAGAGAATTAACACACCTACGGTTTGGTTGGATTCACATTGGCATTTGGACATTTTTCTCAATTTGGAAGGCTTGGTGGCTTAATTACCTACGTTGGGTACCATTCAAGGTATGTTTTTTTGTCTTATTTTAGTTGAATTCCATATAAAATTTTAATATATATGGATGTTTATAAATATTGAATCTAATTTTAAAAACTTATTGTGTAAAAACAATGTATTCTCCATGGATCTGCATAATTATGAAGAAACCATTCCTTCACAAAGCCCAAACCTTCAAAATATTGATCCTAAAAACCTAATAGATGTTGAAGAAGAACAAGAAAGCCCTCCAAGAGGAAACAACGAAATTATTGAAGAAGAACATCAAAGCCCTCCGTTGCAAGAAGAACAACAAAACCCTCCATTGCAAGAAGAACAACAAAGGCCACCAAGACAACATATGCCAAATAGAAATGTTGAAATACGATCACAATTGGGGTTTTTGAGATGCCTAAGTGCTACATTTAAGGGTGTAGACCAACTACGCTGCTCTCTTGGGAAAGCAATTGATACTATCATTGACACAATTTCCAATTCCCAAGGAACATTATATAGAATTACTTCTTATAGATATTCCAACAGACATTTTTATGCAAATGGACTTAGTTACCAAGATGTAAACAAATTAAAAATAGGAAAATACCAGTTGTATTCTCTCTTTCGAGACCCTAGCATTGGTCGCGTTCCTCTAACTAGCAGATCACATATATCCATTGACTGTTGCATAGAACAAAGTATAAAAGAAAACTAGATGGATAGGTGGCATATGATATTTGATGAAGAATAGCATGGAAATAGAGACATACCATTGTATTATCTGAGGAAGTTATATGTTGAATTTATCCTTCATAAGCATGTCAATTACTTTGACATTTTAGAGTTCCAGGGGGGTGAAGGAGGGATGCCCCAGGATATAGAGCATGCTAGGGCTGATCCAAACCGTGTAAGTCACCCTCCTTACCCTTAACACCTTCCCCTCGTTTATATCCTCCTACACTTATCCTGCTAACACATAGGGAGAATTGTTACAGTTGATTGAGATGTTGGTTCATCATGGGGATTTTGTTGAGAGCCATAATTGCGAGTTCATCTAGGGAGGAGGATCATCTTTAGGAGGTGGTGGGGAGGATTCACCAAGTGGATCTCATGTTTATGAATAGTCATCTGGTGGTGAACTTGGTCATCCAAAGACATCTAGTAGAGCACAAGATACAAATTGAAATATGTTCTCGAATCCTTGGTCTTCTTGTGGTAGTATTTGCTACAGGACTTTGTTGCAATTTTCCATCGAAAGATTCGTGCAATGTGTAAGTTCATTTATCTTCAAATACTTAATTATATTTTAAATTACCAATTTGATTTGTTTAATTTATTAATTTTTTGACATTTTATATTCACATGCTTAGCTGGTATCTGAGGAGACTCCTTCGCAACATCTTGGTCTTGCTCAAGAGAGTAAAATAAATGAAACAATCACTGTTGCGTGCGATTTTGGTTTATCAACATTGCAGCTAATGAAAATATATTTAATTTACCATAATTTACCATATTTATGTTAAGGGAATGCAAAATATATTTAGTTTTTGATGTAATATATTTTATGCAGGGTGTTAGAGATTTTGTTGTGCAATCCACACTCGACGTTGTTGTAGAGTCTCAATAGGATAAGCATGCACAGTTTGACAAACCTCTGAGTGCATCATTATTTATTGTTTTATATCCAGTATCTAATTTCTTTGATTGACTATTGTTTGATGGTATGTGTTTTTGATACATTGTGGATATGATCATACTATACACACTGAGCCATCTTCATTTACTGAAGAATTTGTTGATGTGGCCTTAAAGAAGCATCTGATTGCAGACACAGGAATGCCATCCTCATCCATACATTAGGTAAATATATCCCCATCTCTTAAAGAAGAGGTTGTCGTAGGTACATGAATTTATTTATCAAATATTTATGTATATGAGTGTTATGTTTATTAAATTGTCATGCATTTGCAACCCATAGTTGAATAGTTTGTTCAAGAGACTCATGCGGTATAGACTCTTGGGGAGTCTATTGTTACTGCCTCATAAGTGAATGACTTGCAACAACTTGTCTTACAATAGGATTCTGGATCAATAGCCTCACCTTGCATGACACCGATTGTGACATGTACATATTCTAGTTCAGTAAGTATAAATGTTTTATTAGATTGTAATTTTAATAAGTGTACATGAACATGTTTTTCTATAAACGTTAAACAACTTTTAAATGGTGTTTAGTCAGTAGAGTCATGAAATGAGTATTAATCCTCAACTAAGGAGTCAGATATCTTCCTCGTTCCTAGGGAAGAGAAAGATATTTTTTCATAGGAATTTGGCAGTGCCAATGAAAGCAAGGATAAATGAATATGAAATGGATGTATGTTTGTAGTTTGTGTAGGACACTTGTGTTATTTTTGAAGTAAGATTTTCCAATGTACACTCATTTTGTTACTTTGGGCACAAGTTGCCATTATGTACTATGGGGACGATGTGCCATTTTGTAACACATAAATATTTGATTTAATCTTATTCATTTAATACACATGCTTGAGTTTGAATGGCATGAATAGAAATCCTATGAGACATGCAATAGAGCTCAATTGTACTATATTTTCCAAGTGATGATTCATCTAAAATTTGATATATAAAGTATGGGAACTTCAATCCTTCTTTGTATGGCTATCTTCTTTGATTAATACCCTATGGTCTCCTTTAATATATACATATCTCTAATTTAAATAATCAGTGGATCCATTTAATTGTCAAAATCCACTTCTTCATGTCCCATATAACATCTTGCAATGATAATCTTTCATTATTTATTTTAGCAATTGTAATTCACTTTGCTTATGATGAAATAGATAAATTTTATATCTAGTGGCCTCCTATAGTCATTTATCTCTTCAGGATATTGTAGTCACTTGGGAACAATAACAAAGTTTATGGGCCCTAAGACAGTTTATGTGAAAAGAGGATCAAGAGGAATGTTTTATCATTTGTGATATTATAGGTTTTCATAGTTTTCATGGTAAGATTAATTTAAGGATATCCTAAACTCAATTAATCGACTATCCTTACTTGTGAAGTAGTAACTATTATCCTCCATTCAAAAACATTACAAGAGGAAGAAATTATATATGTTGCAATCTTGATATAAAAGCAAGTAAAGGACTATTACTTTTTTGGAAAACTTGAATTTCTCTTGAATTTTAATTTATTAGCCTTGAAAAATGCTCCTAATTTAACATAAATTCTTTACTTTTATTATATCATCTCCTAAACTAACCTAGAAAAACTAATCCTAGACTTTCCTACCTCACTAGAAAACCCTAATCTAGCCTAAACTATCCCAACCTCAGTTACTACCTTAACCTCACCTACTAAACCTTCCTAAACTAAACTTCCAACCATACCTTGGCATAATCTACTCTAATTTAGTACTTTCTTACACTAAAATTAGACTACCATAACCTAGCCTAGCCTACCTTAACCCTAATCTAGCTTATACACTACCATATCACACCTTAGAAACTTCCATAATCCCTAGAGTAACATTTCCTAACCTAGACTCAGCATATATGATATATACTCCATTACCCTTAGTGTTCTAACCTAATCTAGCCTTAACTACCCCAACCTCACATACTAAACCTATTTAACCTAAACTAACTTGATATAACCTAGTCTACACTAGCCTATACCACCTAGCCTATCCTTAGCTTGATAATACCAATGAAAATACTTTAACTAGCCATACCTTGGACCAAGCCATTCTAATTTAATACCATATTACTCTAAAATTAAACTACCATAACCTAGCCTAGCCTAGCATGTAAACCTAGCCTAGCCTAGAAACCTTAGTTTGTATTCTAAACCCTAGAAACCCTATTTTGAACCCATAAAGCTATCATTGACCAATCACTAATATCAAATGCAATGTCACCATTGACCAATATCCACTATCAAACATTCATACATTTACAACTTTGCTTGATGTCATGATTGACCAATATCTACAATCAAACGATCATGTGTTTTTACAACTTTGAAAGTTTGCCATTATTGAAAAATATCTACTATCAAACATTCGTACTTTTACAATTTTGAACGATAATCATTAACCAATATCTATTATCAAACATTCATACTTGCATGACTCATGCAATGTCATCATTGGCGAATGACTAATATCAAATGCAATGTCACCATTAACCAATTTGTGAAGCCCTAGTTTGTAGTGTAACTCCTAGTTTTCAATGTAAACCTTAGTTTGTAGTCTAAGACATATTTTATAGAAGCCCTAGTTTGTATTTTAACCCCTGGTTTGTACCCTATACCCTAGTTTGTATTATAAACACTCAGGAAACCCTAGTTTGTAGGCAATAATATCAAATGCAATGTCACCATTGACCAATATCTATTATCAAATATTCATACCTTTACAACTAAATATAGCCCTAGTAACTTAATTTAGAAACCTAATCTAGCCATAAAAACCTAGAAACCAAATCTAGCCATAGAAACCTAATTTAGAAACCTAGAAACCTAATCTATCCCTATAAACCTAATCTAGACCTAGAAACCTTAGAAACCTAATCTAGCCCTAGAAACACTAATCTAACCCTATAAATCTAATCCAACCCTATAAATCTAAATTAGAAATGTAGAATCTTAGAAACCTAATCTATCCCTAGAAACAAAAATCTCACCCTGAAACCTAATCTAGAAACATAGAATCCTAGAAACCTAATCTATCCATAGAAACCTAAGCTAACCCTAGAAACCCTATATATCTTCTTCATTCTATAATTGTTGTTGGGTCACTATATGTATTCTTCATTGTAGGATCACCAATTGGGTTTTCGTAATGGTCTTGGGTGCACATGTGAGATAAAGGGTGCATGCATGAAATGATGAATGCACATTTGACATTGGAGCATGCACATGCAAGCTTAGAGTTGGTGTGTGGGGAGCTAATGTCTGTGTTCATGTTTTAGAATTTGGTGTGCATAGTGCCACTTGCACCAAATGTTGAAGTTTTCATGCATCATCACTATTCAATTCATCATCATCATCAATATCATCATCATTTCCATCATCATCCTCATCCTCATTATTATTGGTGTTATCCTATAAAATGGAACTTCTCCTTCCGAGTACTGACACTCAATGTGTCAGTACACAAAAGGACACAATGGATTGAAGTAGCCAAAACCCTATAGATGTGCATGTGACTTGGTGCATCTTCATCTTGCCAGTCGTGCCTATGTTTTATAAAGAGCTTAAGGTGCATCTGTGACTACTGCCATTGACATTAGAGAAATTTTTGGGTCTAAAATGGGCCTCCTAAGGAAAATAATAAAATAATAAAATAATATTTATTAATTTCGGAGGAAGAAAGAAAAAAACTACTTTTTGTGTTCATATTTTCGACATATCTCCTTGTGTTTTTACTCAAATTTCAATCGGGAGAGCTCATTTAAGGTATTTCTTGTTTTTGGGGTACCCATGTGATGATGATGTCATCATCACATTTTTTAAGGTATTTCTTGTTTTTGGGGTAGCAGGGTCCGTCAAAAGTATGCAGTGTGGGTACTCGTTGGATGCAAAATCAAATTCCACATCCAACGAGCTCTCTCGATCAAAATTTGAGTAAAAATACAGGGAGATATGTCGAAAATACAAACAAACAAGTAGTTTCTTTTTATGACAAATATGTCAATTCAACAATTGTGGTTGACTCATTTTATAGAAATTCTATTGGTCCTTGAATTCCAAATCACAAGAACTTATTGTTGGCACGTTTTCTTATAAGGCCCATTTTAGACACCAAATTTCCTCTAATGAACCCGCAATCCATTCGCAGGTAGCCATATATATAACCCATGATTACATAATCATAGCTTTCATTCGTGGGTTTCCTTTATAGAAGTCGTGAGTCACTCGCTACTTTCCAGTATTAATAGTTGCGATTACCCTAAGTAAAAAATTAAAAAATAAAAACATGTTTAGTTAAGGACAATTGGGCTCGTAACCATAACGTTCCCAACTTCCTCAATCATCTCAACATACGTAAATCCTTTTATTTATACTTGATCGCGGGTAGCCATATATACAACCTGTGATTACATAATCATAGTTTTCATTCATGGGTTGCCTTAATAGAAGTTGCGAGTCACTCGCTACTTTCCAGTATTGATAGTTGCGATTACCTTAAGCAAAAGATTAAAAAATAAAAACATGTTTAGTTAAGGACAATTGGGCTCGTAACCATAACGTTCCTAACTTCCTCAACCATCTCAACATACGTAAATCCTCTTATTCATCAAGTATAAATAGAGGGTAGGGGATAAGGCTAAAGATATATCCAAAGAGATCAAAGTTATGCTAGAGGAATACACTTGGAGATTTGGAGCAACATAACTTAGTTCCTTGGCTAGCAGAGGAGGACTTGTATAAGATATTGGTTGTATCTATCATCAATGCTTATTAATAAAGAGTTTTTCTTCCAAATTGGTGCACTTATGTTCTTATGTGTTAGGATTCATGAATTATAGTGTTGTCTTATTGCAATAATAATATTTCATTAATCTCTTATATAACATCTAATATATTGCAGGAAGGTGTCTATCTCTTTGGCAGGTGTGAATATCCCTAGAAGTTGTTGGGGCATTTGGATTGAAGGAGAAAGCTAGGACCAACCTTCATAAACAAGGTACACTAACTTTTTGCCCTATTTCTTTGTCAAATTTATAGATAGCTAAATGTCTGCAAGTCTAATTTTCATATGTTGGTGACTCCAAACCCTTAGGTCATAAGGTAGAATTTCCCTGAACAACAATTGGCATTGACATACTCTTGCGGTAGGGGTGCCTTTTATTCGACCGAATAAGGAACTAGGGTTTAGCTTACTAGAAAACATGGCAATTCTTGCAATGGGGGGTGAAATTCCATGGAACCCACCATAAAATCCTTTAGTCATCTTTACCAAATTTTCCATGCCTAGATACATGCTCCCAAACTTATGAAACTTGATTTGAATGACTAGTGGTGGTTTTAGGCCCTAGGACCAAATTTGGCATGGGTCCTTGAGTTGCTAGAGGGGACAACTTGCAAATAGAAACATAACAAACACTATGCATCAGATCATGAATACATGAATTCCATTGGATTCTTGGCATCATATTATAGGTAGGGGTGCCCAACTCTTATGAATACCATGGTTGAAGGAGCCTTTTACCCGGTCGGACAAGACACTAGGGTTTTACTCAATGGAACACATGACAATTATTGCATTGGGAGGTCAAAGTTAGAAATGGGAAGTATAACTGGGTTCTGTCCTTTCCCAATACTGTTTTAGGCCATTGTGGACATGGTCACACAACCCACGATCTCCTAATATATTTCAATTCAAAATTGACCCCCTTATGCAAAATTGGCCCTGGCCCTTACTAAGCAAAATACTAGTACTAGATATGGTAAAATACATCCATTTATAGGAAATTGAATCATGGTAGAGGGGTTCCCCTAGTTCAAAACTAACATCTTATATCCATCATAATCGATGGTTTTACAATATGAATTGTGGTTTTTGTTCTATGGCCAATTGCAACTTTCCCACTAGGGCCATTTAGGGGCAATTTGTGAGTTTGTTCCAAGGGCACAAAATCTAAACCAAGTAGCATAACTGGGTTCCTTCAACTCCCACATATGTGTTTTTGCATTTTGGACATGGTCACACTTCCCATGGTGGCCTGAGATATTTCAATTCAAAATTGACCCCCTTGGGGTGCCTCTTTCCTATGGGTCCATGGCTTGAAACTTATCTTGTTTGATGATTCTAGAAGCTAGGGTTTTGTTCAGTAAAAAGCAATGAAATTTCTTCCATAGGGGGTAAAATTAAGAAATACCTCTACTACGATTTTGTGGGTACTGTTCCCATGTGGGACCTTCTCAAACATACCTATAGGAGCCGACAAAGCTTAGTTCTACTACCCGGTTCGAATTCTATGCCTCGGGCTTGGGTTCACCATGTGTCCTTGAAAGACTTTAGGGAGTGAGTTACAATTGGCCATATAATTATGACCATGGCTCATATCAGTGATCCTTCAACTCTGTTGGACTTTTGACATCAAAAATAGTGTTAGAGGTGCCTCTCCCATGTGGGTCCATGGGATGAAACTTATCTTTTTTGATGATTCCAGAAGCTAGGGTTTTGGTCAATAAGAGGCAATGCAATTTCTGCACTAAGAGGTCAACTTGGGAAATACCTCAATCGAGAGATTGTGTGTAGAATTACCATGTTGGCCTTTCCCATATACACCTATAGGAGTTGATAGAACTCAATTCTACTTCCTGGTTCAAATTCTATGCCCCAGGCTTGGATTCACCATGTGTCCCTAAAAGGCTTTAGGTTGCAAATTATAGCTGGCCATAAATTGATGATAGTTTCTTGGATAGGTAAACCATCAAATAATTTGGATTTATGACATCATAATAGTGTTATGGGTGCATATCCCCTGCGTCTCCATTTCCCATAACCTGTCTTGTTTCATGATTCTGGAAGCTAGGGTTTTGGTCTATAAGAGGCAATGCAATTTCAGCACTGAGGGGTCAAATTGGGAAATACCTCGATCATAATATTATGGGTAGTGTGACCATGTAAGATCTACCCAAACAAACCTGCAAGAGTTGATATAACTCAATTCTAATTCCCAGTTCAAATTCTATGCCCCGTACTCAAATTCACCATGTCTCCCTAAAAGACTTTAGGTTGAGAATTACAACTGGCCATAGAACAATGACCATGGATTGGATTTGTGAACCATCAAATCTGTTGGATTCATGAAAACATGATAGAGAAAGGGGTTCCTCTCCCCTATGGCTCCATGTCCAGGAAATTGTCTTGTTCAATGATTCCAAAAGACAGGGTTTTAGGCAGTAAGAGGAATGCAATTTATGCACCAAGCGGTCAACTTGGAAAATACTTGAACAAAGATTATGGGTAGCATTACCATATGTTCCCTGATAAAAAACACCAACATGAGCTAACAAAACTCATTTATACTGCTCAGTTCGAATTATATGCCCTAGGCTCATATTCATCATGTGTCCCTAAAATGTTTTATGGTGCGAATTGCAACTAGCCCTAAAATGATGACCACAGATTGAATAGACAAGCCATGGAATCCATTGGATTTTTGAAATCAGAATACTGATAGGGGTTCCTCTCCCCCATGCCTCCATGGACCGAAACTTGTCTTGTTTAACGATTCCAAAAGCTAGATTTTTGGTTAGTAAGAGACAATGCAATTTTTACACTAAGGGGTAAAATTGGGAAATACCTCAACTGGGATATTGTGGTTAGCATGCCCATGTGGAAATATACGAAACACACCTTTAGGAGCTGATAGAAGTCATTACTACTGCATGGATTGAATTCGATCCCCTGAGCTCATATTCACCATGTGTCCCTAAAAGGTTTTAGGATACATATTATAATTGGCCATAGAATGATGATCGTGTCTTGAATTAGAAAATTGTTGAATCTGTTGGATTCATGACATCAAAATAGTTCTAGGGATGCCTCTCCCTTGTGGGTCCATGGTCCCAAACTTGTCTTGTTGAAACGATTCCAAAATCTAGTGTTTTGGGAAGTAAGAGACAATGCAATTACACACAAAGGGGCTAGCTTATGAAAAAGCTCGACTGGGATATTATGGGTATCATTCCCACATGATACCTATCCAAACACATAACTAATAGCTGACAAAAATCATTTTTTCTTCTTGGTTTTGAATTCTATGCCCCGATCTTAGATTCACCATGTGTCCTTTAAAGGCTTTAGGCTGCGAATTGCAATTAGCCATAGAATGATGAACGTGGCTTGGATCAAAAAACTGTCGAATCTTTTGGATTCATGATATTAGAATATTTATAGGATTGCCTCTCCCCCATGGGTCTATGGATTGAAACTTGTCTCGTTGATGATTCCAAAAGCTATGGTTTTGGTCAGTAAATGGCAATGCAATTTATGCACTAAGGGGTCAACTTGGGAAATACATTGCACTTGATATTAGTCATTGGTCAATGATAGAAGTGAAAGCTATAAATTAGAGTTTTTAATGTTTCAAATTCTAGTTGGGGTTTAGAGTACAAACTAGGGATTTTACTTTTCAATGCATTTGGTCAATCATGACATTGACAAATTATACAACGTCATACCTAAGCAATTTATTTATTAGTGTATAAAAGTAAGACAAGTAGGATATGAATTAGAAACCAAATAGAACTTAATTGGGAATATCAAATTTCTGATATTTTAGTAAGTGGTGTTGAAAAACACCAATGTTCTTATTAAGGAGGACCTCATGTTCCTATGAAGGTCCATATAACCCATGCACACAAAAAGGAAATAGATTTTTTTGGTGCCTTGAATGTGCCGATAGACCAAGCATGTTTTCTAGGAACATGAAAGGATAAAAGTTAGAACCTTAAAAAACATGAAGTATCACTTAATTATCGTATAAGACATGAATTTTAAAAATCTCACTTAAAAAATAACAATAGATTCCTTACATTGCTAACTCCATTAAGATGCACATCAACTGCTCATTGCACTATGAGTGATGAAAGCCTAAATGTTAGAAAATTTAAAATAAAATAGATAATCACTTTTTGAAACTATAGGACATAAATTTTAAAACAATCATCTAGCCATAATAGCATATTCCTTACATTTCTTACTCAAGTATGCCATCTAGATCATCTCTACTGCTAATTGTATCTATCAATATTTCATGCTCAGAATTGTTAGATTTTTAAAAGTTTTATTCCCAATAACAAGAAGATCACTGAAAGAATGACAAGAACATCAAAACAAAGAAGACACAAATATTTATCTTGGGAAATCCTCACGGGGAAGAAAACCCAACAAAAATTCCTCGATATAGAATCCAACCAAGTACAGTGTAAAACACAAGACTAAATAGCTTGCTTCTTCTCCTCCAGATGGACTCCTCTTTCTCTCTTTAGAGAACTTGCTTGAGTTATGAGTATGTTCAAATGAGGAGGGTGCCTCAACTATTTATACACATCAGTTAGGAATTCTAATAACACAACAAGGCTGAATTCATCTCTCCAACAGGACCAAGTTTCCTTGGGAGACACAAAAACCATATTTAACAATTCTTTTGTGGGTACTATTGACCCGACTTACAACAGAGGTTTTACCTCAAGACTTTACATGACCAATTACATAAATGACATCCTTAATTGGAGGAACAACATCTCTGGGAGGGAGGGGCAACAATCATATAATAAAGTACAATAGAATATCTTTTGCTGTTACATTATTTCAACACTCCCTCTTAACAACGAAGGTATTCTACATCATTAGCAACAACAACACCATTTATACAATTGAATGGTGGATCTCTATGTCATAGGAATTTTTGTAACAAAAACATCATATGTATCATCATCATGAATCATAATCATCACAAAACATCATCATCACATAACGTCATCATCACGGAGCATCATCATCACAAAACATCATCATCACGAAATACCTTCATCATGGAACATAATAATCACATAGCATCATCATCACAGAACATCATCATCACATAACACCATCATCGTGAAACATCATCATCAACATATGCATAATCATTAATATGTGAATATTGGACCATCATCATCTGACACATCATCATCATTAGCATGTTAGTGCTAAACAACATTGTCAACAAATAAATGATAGATCATCATCTACACCATCAACATAGAGATACTAGAAAAACATCATAATCAATAGCATAAAATGCTAAGACATCATCATCATCAACAACAACACAGAGTGTTCTAGCCACAACATCATCATCATCAACATAAAATGTTGTAGCAACATAATCATCATCATCACAGAGTTTTGGGACAACATCATCATCAACAAAACAGTGTGTTGTAGAAACATCATCATCAATAACATATAGTGTTAGGACAACATAATCATCAACAACACAGAGTTATGGAACACCATCATCATCACCAACACAGAGTGCTGACACAACATCATCATCATCAATATAGAGTGTTGAGCCATCTGAAGCAGCATCAAAGTGGGCACTCTGGTAGACCCAACTGGCCTTGTCTAGGTTACTAATCCTTTCAGACCAAACAAGCCTTTTCAGGCATACTAACCCTTTCGAACCAAAAAATCCTATCCAAACATACTAAAAACCCTACGATCAAATAGGCCTTGTCATAATTGATATACTAATCTTGATGGGATCAACTAGGCCTTATCATAATGACATACCAATCCTATATTGAGCTACCACACCACTGCAACAGGAAACCACATCATCATCATCATCACTCCCTCTTTCGAGGGAGGTCCTTTTGGAATACACCAAGATTGTCTTGAAAGTATTCAAAATTTACACAAGATAGAGGCTTAGTAAATACATCGACCACTTGTTCCTCTATAGGAACATATTAGAGTTGTATAGCTCCCTTCTGCACCATGTCTCAGATATAATGGAACTTTATCTTTATGTGTTTTCACTTGTTGTGGAACACCATGTTCTCTGTCAGCTTGATGCAACTCTGATTATCGTAGTAGATATCGATCATATCCATGCCATCTATGTATCAAACAATCATGCTAACAACTTGTGAAGCCAAACTACTTCTCTATAGGATGAACATGCGACAATGTATTCAACCTCTGCTATACTGAGAGCAACATAATTCTACTTTCCATGAGATCACACCTAATCCAAAACTAAAACAGCATCATGAGGTACTCTTCCTGTCATCAATGCTCCTATCCCAATCGGAATTCGTATAACCATGTAGTCTATTCTCACCATTGGATGCATATCTGAGGCCACAATTCGGTGTACCCTTAAGGTACCTCATCACATATTTTACTGCAACTGGGTGAACATGTCGAGGCTCTACCATATACCGACTTAATGCGTTAACAAGAAAACATATATCTGGTCTCGTATTTGTTAAATACATCAATGAGATAATAATATGTTGGTATATTGTAACATCGACTGTATCTGAGGAATCATCATTTAGTATCTTCAAATTAGCCACCATCAGAGAGTTGATCACCTTTTAGTGCAACATCCCAAATTTATTTAGGATCTCAACAATATATTTTTCTTGATTAAGGAAAATCTAATCCGAGAATTGCCATACTTTAAGACCAAGAAAATAATGCATCATACCAAGATATTTCATTTTGAACTCAGCAGCAAGCTTCTTCTTATAGTCATCAATAAACTTCTCTTCACCTGTTAGGAATATATAATCAACATATAGAGATATAATAATAAGACCTTCATCGAAAACCTTAAAGTAAAGGTTGGAGTCTATGTTACTCTTGGTAAAGCCCAAGCTCATAAAAAATCCATCAATCATTTTGTACCACGATCTGGGTGCTTGCTTTAAGCCATATAATGCTTTCTTCAATTTGCATACATTGAAATTTTTATCATGGGTTTCAAAACCCGGAGGTTGTTCAATGCATACCTCTTCTTCTATCACACCATTTCAGAAGGTTGTCTTTACATCCATTTGGTGTAGCTTCCATTTCATCTTGGATACCAAGGCAATGATAGTTCTCATTGAGGTATATATTGTTACTGGTGCAAAAGTCTCTTCATAATCAATTCCTTCTTTTTGCAAGAATCCTTGAGATACAAATATTGCCTTGTATTTCTCAATGTTTTGTCTTGAACATCCACTTTGAGGAAACAATTGGCTTCTCTCTTTGTCTTGGTACTACATCCTAAAAATAAGTCTTGATGATAGATTGGTATTCTTCGATCATTGCATCCATCTAGTCCTTCTTCTTCATATATTCTTCAAAACATATAGGTTTTGTGTGAACAAGATTACACATCAAAGCCATATAGTTGGAATAGGTCCTTGGTCTCTTGCTTCCTTCTGTAGCTCCATATTTTTCTGCACCTTGAATGACATCATGAGCCCAAGTTGGTCTTCTCTTCTGTGAGATCATCTCTTGAGGCATCTCCATAGCATGGATAATTTTAGGCGCTATATATAGCCCATGGGCTAGATTAAGGTGGTTACAAAAATTTAATGGGCTATTTTCTTATACATTAGAGGAAATTTCAACTCAAAATGGGCCTCCTAAGAAAATAATAAAATAATAGTTAAAATAATAAAATAATATTTATTAATTTTGGTGGAAGAAAAGAAAAAAGCTATTTTTTTTGTTCGTATTTTTGACATATCTCCTGGTTATTTCACGCAAATTTCAATCAGGAGATATAGTTGGATGTGAAATTAAATTCCGCATCCAACGAGTACCCACTCAGCATACTTTTGACGGACCCCGCTACCCCAAAAACAAGAAATACCTGAAAAACGTGATGATGACATCATCATCACATTTTTTCAGGGATTTCTTGTTTTTGGGGTAGCGGGTACCTAGGGTCCGTCAAAAGTATGTGGAACCAAGGTACCCGCTACCCCAAAAATAAGAAATCCCTGAAAAAATGTGATGATGATGTAATCATCATGTTTTCTCAGGTATTTCTTGTTTTTAGGGTTGCGGGGTCCATCAAAAGTATGCCGAGTGGGTATTCGTTGGATGCAGAAATTAATTTCACATCCAGGGAGCTCTCCCGATCGAAATTTGAGTAAAAACACAGGGAGATATGTCAAAAATACGAACAAAAAAAGTAGTTTTTTTTATGATACCTATCCCCAAATTTATATTAAAAATTGTATAAGACCTATACGGTATTTCAAATTTAAAGCAAATTCATTGGTTAACACATGATGACATGGAATTTGAATTAAGGTTAAAAGGCCCATTTTGAGTTGAAATTTCCTCTAATGTGGAAAGGGTTTTTTCAGCTAAATATATTCGCCCAAAATGTATTATAAAAAAAAATGAATAGCCTCCCATATATTAATGAGGAAAATGAAAAAACACTATTTTCGCCCTTATAAAATCTCCCTCCAATCTATCTTTTGCCCCCAATTTCTAGAGAAAATCTAGTTAAATAACTCTTTCTCCCTCAATTTTTTGTAATGGAGGATCCCAAGGGTTATTTCGTGCTCCATTTCTTTGTAATTTAGGCATATGGTTGCATTTTTCTTGTATTTTTAGTCAATTTTAATGTGATGCCTTATTTTAGCCCTTGATTTTCAGTATTGGAAGGAAAACCAAAGACTACTTATATATATATATATAAAGGCTACTGTAATATCCCCTTGATCCCAAGTTTCTGTCGTTGGATTAAACTTGATACGGAAGATGCATGCCTGGCTGCGACTAGCTACCGTACTACTGTAGGGATTGCCGGTGCTCGCACACCTCCATGGCTGCGCCTGGGGGAGGGCTCTCCCCTCCCTCTGTCTCGATCTCTGCCGCAGAAGCCTTCAGAAGGTTACTAAAGTCACCAGGCTTCAATCCGGTGGCCCCTTCAATCCCGAAGTTCATCAAAAAACTGGATGAAGTTCTTGAAATCGACCTCCCAAGTGAACAACCCATCAAGATAGCCTTAGCTCTGGCGGAGAGAGGTCTGGTAGGCCAGTTCATGGGTTTATGGCCCTCAACAAGAACCACAGATGATTGGATCCAGAGAAACTGGAGACCGCAGCTCAAAAACAGTGTTACCTGCTACCCAGTTGGACGAGGGTTTTTCATTTTTGAATTTATAGCCAACGAAGATCGGGATCTAATCTTCAGAAATGGCCCATATTTCATGGGATCCCAGGGTTTGTATCTCAATAGATGGACTCCAGATTTCAATGCAGAAGTTGATGTGCCGAAAGAGGTTCCAATGTGGGTAAGGCTACCAAATCTCCCGGTTCATTGCTGGAATGTTCAAACCCTTGAAAAAGTAGGAAATGCTCTTGGAAAATACATAGACAAAGCTGAGAATAAGGGCTAATATTCCTGTGCCAGAATATGTGTAGAGGTAGATCTCGAAGCCGGTCTACCGGAGGCAGTCAAACTAAAAGTTGGAGACTGGCACCATTATCAGAAGCTGGATTATGAACAACTTCCGTTCAAGTGCCGGCAATGCCATGAGCATGGTCACTTCCAGAGAAATTGCCCCAAATCAATTGCTTCAGAAGAAGGAGAGGGATGCAAAAAGCAAAAAAAGGGAGAACAAACCCCAAAAACCAAGGGAAAAAGAAAACGGAAGAAATTCAAAATCAACCGCCAAGCACAAATAATTCCAATTAGGAAAGCACAAAATCTGCCCCAATCATTATCCAAAATGATGAGGAACCACAGAAAACCAGTGATCTAGAAGGGAAAGGCCCAGCTGATGCGAGCATTGAAGGAAATCAAAAGGTAAATCAACCGATCTGTAAAGAGGCAGAATTCCAGATCGCTGATCCTCTGGAACTTGGGGAAATACCCCTTCATGATTCAGCGTGGGTTGCTAAGACCCCCGGCAACTCCAACGAAGTAAATGAAGATCCCACGTTGATAGAAACTGATCCAGGCGAGGAAACAGATGAAGGTTCTTCAAGCAGTCTGCATGCTTTACCTATCAAAAATCCAAGAGGAAGGAAATCAAGAAAAAAGAAAAGAGAAGAAGCAACCTACCTAGCTATCCTCGAAGGCTCACAGAAAACTCTAAAAGGCATTATGAATACCAGATCCAAAAAAGGAACAGATCTGGCCTCAAAAGGGGCCAACCCCTACCTCCACAGTAATTAATGCGATACATTTCCTGGAATTGCAAAGGACTAGGATCAACTCCAAAAGAAGAAGCTATGAAAGATCTTGTTCGAATTCATACTCCCGAAATTCTGCTTGTCCAAGAAACGAAAATGGAGGAATCTACTGCCCTCCGTATTGGGAAAAAGTTCTGGAAAAAAGGTCCTGGAATTGGCAATAACTCCAGAGGTGCTTCTGGAGGTATCGCTACCTTCTGGGACTCAAATCTGTATAACCTCGAAGCTGAAGAAAGGACATTGCACTGGGTTTTCACCAAACTCAGCCACAAACCTTCTGGACGCACTGTAAGTATGTTTAACCTTTATGTTCCCATTATGCACTCTGAGAAAAAAGAATGCTGGAACACGTTAGAATCCTTTCTTAACTCCCAGCATTTAGAAAATATCATTATAGCAGGCGATCTGAATGTCACCCTCGCCGCCAATGAGAAAAAAGGAGGCACGCCGGTCAAAGACCCATCAAGAGAATGGGTGGAAGATATCATACTCGGATTGGATCTGTTAGACATAAAGCCTGCCAAAGGAATTTTTACCTAGACCAATAAAAGAAACGGTCCCGGCCATGTTGCAGCCTGCCTTGATAGGTTCTTAGTCCACTCTACCTTTCTTGATTTTGGCCTCTTAGCTTCTTCCAAAATCCTTCCTCATTGCATCTCCGATCACAAACCAGTCCTCCTAGAGCTGGCCCTAGATCAAGACCTTGGCCCGATCCCCTTCCGCTTTAGCCCTCTCTGGATCCAGCATGAAGACTTTTTGCAAGTAGTGTCTGATTCTTGGGAAAACCAAATAAAAGGAACTCCATCCTTCATTTGGGAAGCCAAAATAAAAAGACTTAAACATGATCTAAAAAGTTGGGCTAGGAGCATCACCTCCCCCATCTCAAAAAGAAAAATAGCGCAGGAAGAGATGGAAGCTCATCAACTTCACATGGACACCTCTTCCATCTCAGACTCTCATCTAAAAAAAGAAGAGATCCTTCAGAAAGACTACTTCTCGGCCTGCAGATTAGAAGAAGAGTATTGGAGGCAAAAATCCCAAAAACTCTTGATCTTAAGTGGGGACAAAAATACCAAGTACTTCCATAAGCAAGCTGAGGCTCGTAAAAAATATAAAGCGATCACTGAAATAAATTTTCAAGGAAATCTGGTTAAAGATGTTGAAGGCATCAAGCAAGTAGTGGTGGCCACGTTCCAAGAGCTTTACACAGCCCCAATAGAGGATCCGATTGATACCTCTTCTCACCCCTTTGATCTCATCCCTCACCTTATTAAAGATGTTGATAATAACTTCCTTTCTACTCCAATCACCATGAATGAAGTCAAAGAAGCTCTTGCGCTCATGAAACCTGATAGTGCCCCTGGCCCTAATGGTTTCACATCTATATTCTTCACAAGTTGCTGGCCTATAATCAAGATTGATCTCTTAAAAATGATCCGGCACTCTCAAAAGGTAAACAAGCTGGGAGGTAGCACTAAATCTTCCTTCCTTGCGCTGATCCCGAAAGAAAAAGATGCCAATACTTTCAACAGGTTCAGGCCTATTTCTTTGTGCAACACAAGGTACAAGATCACAACCAAGATTATAGCCACCAGATTGAAAAGAATTCTGCCCGGCATTATTCTGGAAAATCAAGGAGGCTTCATCAAGGGCAAGAAAATACTCGACAACATCATTCTAGTCCAAGAGGCAATCCATTCAAGCTATCAACGCAAGGAGAAAGGTATGGTCATCAAACTCGATTTGGCTAATGCTTTTGACCGTGTTAGGCACGACTTTCTGTTTGCAGTCATGGAAAAGTTTGGCTTCTCACGTGCCTTCATAAGTTGGATCAAAGGCTGTATTGGCGACCCGTGGATAGCCCCTCTAGTTAACGAAAGGCCCACAAGTTTCTTCAAAGCCTTAAGAGGTCTAAGGCAGGGCTTTCCATTGTCCCCTCTCCTCTACACTATCCAAGCCTCAATGCTCAGCTTTCAACTCAACCTGAGCCAAGAAATCCATCTGCTACCAGGGCTAAGAATAGTAAATAATGTCAGAGAAATAAATCATGCTCAATTTGCTGATGACACTCTGTTGTTAGGGGGAGCAAGCATCCACTCAGCTGAACAATTCAAACAAGAACTGGATTTATACAAAAAGGTGTCAGGAAGTAAAATAAACTTCCACAAAAGCAAAATTTACAGCTGGAAGTGTTCAGCAAGAGAGCTAATGGAAATATCCAGAATTCTTGGGATGGAAAGCACTGTGGACTAGGACAATTTCATTTACCTAGGCATCCCAATATGCAAAACTAAAATCAAATATGCTAATTGGGAACCTATTTTAGACAAGCTTAAAGTCAAAATCCAAAGATGGAGCGCTAACTGGCTCAATCTAGCCGGTAAGATAGTCCTGATAAAAGTTGTTCTGAATAGTATGCCTATTTATCAGTCCTCAATTCTGCTAGCCCCAAACGCGGTTATCTGAAAGATAGAAGGACTGCTCAAGAAATTCATTTGGGAAGGGGGCAAAGGGAATGAAAAAAAGATTCATCTAATTAGATGGGATAAGATCCAGAGACCACGTGATGAAGGAGGACTTCAAATTCGAAATTTAACCATCCAAAATCAGGCTTTAGGAGCTAAGCTTCTTTGGCAGATTATCTCAGGGAAAGAGAGCTGGAGTAAGGCAGCTCTCCGGAAAAAGTACTTTACTGGAACTAGGAAGAGATGCTTGGACTCTCAGCCCCCATCCAGAAGTGGTTCCCAGGTTTATAATTTATGTAGGAAAGCATTGGATGCATTCAAAAAGGACCTTTACTAGATACCTGGGAATGGGAAGTCAATCAAAGTTTGGGAAGACTCCATCCTGGGAGAAACTCCTATCGGTTTACACATGGAAGTGAGTAACCTCAAATTCTGGTTATTGGAGAAAGGAATCACTACGCTTTGGGATCTCTCTGCGTGGGATGATAATGATTGGATCGGTTGGGATCTAGGCAATATTCCTCCCGATCTCTGCAATGAAGCTAAAATTCTGACAATTCACCTCCAAGGAAAAATCTCCAATTAAAAAAGACTCCAGAGATAGAAGAGGGTGGGGCAACACTTCAGGAAATTACTCCACTGCAGAAGGATTCAAGAAATTCCAAGCCATCCCTTATGCTGCCCCCAACCCTGTGGTTTGGAAATTCATTTGGTCTAAAGCTTTCATCCCCAAGATTGACATCTTCTGCTGGACGCTGGCCCACAAGAGCATCCTCTCTGGCGAAAATATAAAGAAAAGAGGAATAACAGGCCCAACTCGCTGCCCACTCTGCAAAAACAAGGAAGAAACATCGGACCATCTGCTCCTTGGTTGTCATTTCTCAAAAAAGGTTTGGTTGGAAGCCATGAACCTTAACCCCAGCATCAACATGCCTGAAACTATCCATGAGCTGTTCTCAACCTGGATGAACCTTGCTCCCTTTCAACTATCCAAAAACAAACTGCTGTGTACAGCCTGGAACTGGCTTCCAAAAGCCATTTGTTGGAAAATATGGCTTGAAAGAAACAACCGTATTTTTAGAGAACACAAAAACAATCCGTCTAAAATTGCTATCCAAGCTAGAGCTACTCTAGGAGAAGCATTGGATCACAACCGGTCTTTGGAAAACACTACAAAGCTGTTGGCGGAAGAGTCCCATTGGTTAGGCAAGATAGTCTCCAATCTACAGAAACGAACAGGTCCAGCTCAACCTCATAACGCCCAGTGGGAAATCAGACTTGTGGAAAGGGACTTCATCAAGTGGAAGGCTTCCCTAAATGAGCCCTGTCTATTCTTCGATGGAGCCTCGAAAGACAACCCAGGAGCTGCTAGTTGGGAAGGAGTAATCATGGAGAATGGCAAGGTGATTAGCAATTACTCCTGGGGTCTTGGAACTGAATCTAACAACATAGCTGAATTCTGCGGGCTCTTTCAAGGTTTAAAAATCGCTCAGTCCAAAGGAATTGAAAAGTTATCAGTCTTTGGTGACTCTAGACTATTGATCCAAGCTCTCATTAAAAAAAAGCGTCCCTCACATATTCAATTGGCTCAACTGTATCACAAAATCCGCCTGATTAGTAAAAAATTTCAAAGAATAAGGTTCTTTCATATACTCCGTGACCTGAACCACTTAGCAGACAAAGAAGCAAATAGAGGCACTCTTTTGGGCAGAGGAATTTTAATAAAAAATGAAGCTGAGCACCACAGCGACATCCCCTAGCTGTAGAAGTACCAGGATCCCATTCCATTGAAACCTTTGAGTACCAAAGAACATAAGACTCAAGTGAAATGGCAGAATTGGGCATAAATTTTCCTCAAATTGTCAGAAATTCTCTGCAAAATAGAAACCATGAAAGCTCTGTTCGTGATAGTGATTTCCCTGCTGTAAAAGACCCAGGTTCTCTCTCCTTTATCGCCCTTCGATAACCTGAAATCATCAGACCCAAGTGAAAAGACATAAATGGGCAGAAATGGGCAGATATCTCCTAAAATTGCCAGAATTTCTATGCAAAATAGCAACACTGAAAGCTCTATCCGTAATAGTGATTCCCCTCCTCAAAGCTTTTTAAGATTTGCTACGTTCAGTCTCCATTTCAAAAACGAAGTGGAAGAACCAGCTGTGGATTGCAAGCTCCTTTGCAAATCGTTGGAATTGCAAGCTCCTCTTTAAGCTTCAAGAACAAAAGAAAGTTATGAGTTTTCAAAGTCTTCTCCCAAGCTCTGCCACTATCGCCTGAAAGCCGCTCCTGGCCCTCCCCAATGCCGAGCAAAGAGTTCAAATCGTTGGCTGGAAAATTTTCACGCTGTTCTCTATTTCCAGCTCTGCCTCAGTTCTTCTTCTCTTAACACTCTGTCCTCTCTCAGTCTGAATCTTGGATTTCTTTTATTCCTTTAGATTTAGTTTTAATTTGAATTAGTGCTCATTGTAAAAGCCCGCGGAAGCTTATTTTCCGCTTTTTATTTATTCTTCCCCAATGTTTAAGTCAAAAAAAAATATCCCCTTGATCCCTTCTCTTTATAGCTTAAAGTCTAAGCTAAAATTTAATATTGTTAGCACATTATTATTAGTAATCTTATCAGTCTTGGCAAAGAGATATTCGTGGATTAGAGAGGGATAGTCTCGAAGGAACTAATCCACTTCATGTTTTTTTTAACTTCTTCCACCTTCGTAGGTTGGTGAATGGATATTATGAAGGCAACCATTCATTCCTATTAAATTTAGTTTCCAAACTGAACCTCAATTTCTTTTTTTTTTGGATATGAGATGAATGGGGTCGACACATCTTTCTTCCAATAGGTGGGAGAAGGGGTTTATGGTAAAAATATTTCAAGAAAGAAAAGGAGGTGACACTGATAGAAGATAAGAAGATAAAAGCAAAGATGCGGGCATTGAAGAAAAAGAATATATGAGGGAGGGATATCAATATTTATATGAGCTATTTGGAACCCTGCATCGATGGGATTAATATTTTGGAGCAACTTCTTTATACCCTTCATGATGAAGGAGAGTTGGATGGCATCTCCTAATTTTCTTATGATCTTCGTTGATAAGGTATGTTTGTAGTCTTTAATTCTTTTTGTATATCTATGCAGAGAAAAGGAAGATGAACCTCTTAATTTCTGTTCATTTATTATCTTACATAGTGTTGCAGCTGCAACCTTTTTCCCCAAAATTTTAAATTTTAGGACCCTCCTTTTGATTTTCTTCTATTAGATCTAGCCTAGGATTATTTGGTTTCCCTAAATCTATCCTAGAAGTTCAGATTTTTTCTCAAAACTTGATCCTTTTCATGAGAAGATTAGTTGGATATCCTTCCGATATCGAAAGCATAGTCAACTGTCTTTCTAACATTGCGGAAGTTGAATGGCCTACCTTGTTGGTGATACTTCACACACCCTAGCCGATACATCGAAAACCATGGTTTCTTTTTGTTTTATTTTCAAGCTTAACGTTTTCACTACCAGTGACTTTTTATCGCTATCGGAATGGTCTATGACAATGAACTGGAGTACTAGTCCTCTATGCTACCGACGTTGCGGGAGGCAGATGATGAACGTTCCGAAAGATATTCTTTTCTCGCTGATGCCCTAGAACTTAGTCGATGTTCCAAGTTCTGATACCTTTTAAAAGAGTGGAGTCGCGATAATACATTTTACACCACCGACACTATGGAGAATATTTGGGTTTGAAGTTCCGAGAGTTAGTTGTTTCCTCGCCAATGCCTTAGAGGTTAGGTGTTCCGATCTCCTATATGCATTAGAATGAATAAAGTCACGATGATAAGGCTTGGCGATGCCGGCACTGCGAAAGATGTTCAGTCTTGAGGTTCCGCACTTAGTGCTTAATGGTGCCGATGCCGACAGATTTAAAAGTTATCGCGGGTCCGTAGTTGGTTTTGCGTTCGCCATTGCGGCTTTTATCTGAACTATCTTTCTGATGGTTAGAAGTTTAACTACTGATACAGTTTATCCCACCGACATTTTCCACCGAAGGTTCTATATATATGAGGGGAGCGTTATTTTATTATTTATCAGTATTGTAACTTGTTGTTTGCTCCAGTTTGTGTCGTTTGCACTGATTCACGCACTCAACTATCCGAACTCAATTCACTAGCGTTGCTACTGTGGATATTTTTGTCATCCCGTCGACTACACTGCTGTTTTCTAGCTAGGTGAACCATGACCTTGTTGTTTTGGTTTTTTATTGGTTGATTTGGAACCATTGGTTTTCTTGCCCTGGTTAGGTTTTCCACGAGTTAGGTTTGTTCACATAAAGGGATGTTTGTCTTTGCGGTGTGCATGATGTTTTATTTGAGGGTGAAGAGTTAGCTGTTTACAGTTTTCTTTAGTAGGAGGATGTGGAGGCTGCGTGATTGTTGAGCCATTATGGATGCTTTTGCACCAGTGCGAAAGATTAGGGCACGGTGCAGACAAGCGTTTCACTGTCTGCACGACCCATTCTTTTGGTTGTCCATAGTCGTCCAAGGGGTGTTAAACTCTTGTGTGCACTTACCTTTTCCTTGGGACTACAGAGGTTTTCTATTTTTGGTCGGGTTAGGGTTTTTTCGACAGGAAGAACGTTGTATAGGGTCAAATGCTTTGAAGTTGGTTTTTGAACAATAGCAGTAGAAACAGCGTGATTCATGCTTTTATGTGATATCGAATTAGTTCGAATGCGGCTTGGGTTAAGATGGAGAATTGCTTTTCTCTCGGGGTTGTGAAAACTCTCATGAAAGTAGCCACAAGACCTGAGTTTTCCCTTGTTCAGAAGTGATAGGTTGGATTTTTCCTAGGGCAGATGTAACTACCATGATTCTTAAAAATACTGCTAAGTAGGGCTATGCTGCATATAGCCCTACATATGTCTCTATGGCATATGATCTTCCTTCTGCCTAGATTTACTTGACAGAAAGCTGATTGAAAGAAACAGCTATGGATTTGGTAGAAACAGTTAAAAGAATGATGATAATAGGAAAAAACTTCTAGACTAGACCTTTCGAAGAGTATGATACTTCTACTCTCCGTACATCCTATAGATTCATTGCACTAATGCTAAATAGGATTTTTGGTAGAGCTCATGAGAAGAGCTTCAAGATAGGATCGATACCAATTATCTTCTATGTGGCTACTCAAGGAACCATTTTTAATTGGTCAAACATAGTGTCAAATAGCCTCTCAACATGCATATTCAAGGCCTTGGGAGGGGTATCAAAAAAGAAATCAGAGTTCTATATGAGCTCTATCCTAATTGAATGTATACTATGTACTCAGTCTTTTCCAGCTTTGAGATGTAACTGGGAGAGGGACATGACCCCAGTGTACACAACATATAGATTGTTATGGGCTCATAAATATTATAGCTATTACAGGGAAATCTGCGAACACTTTGTCATGCCCTTGTATACCTTAATTTTTTTAACTGAATGCAACTGCATGTCTGAAGAAGAATTCAAAGTCATCGAGGAGTACGGAGATTATTATTTGACAGAGGAAGGGTTGTATATAAGAATGTATGGTGGTTCCAGAGCCCATTCCCTACAACCTAAGTATGCCACTGACTATGTACTACACAAACAGGCATTTAGGTAGGTTCATATTGATGGTGTGTGAAATTTCTTGTTTGAACATAAAAAGGCAGCATATCCTGCAGTGCCTTTCCTGCTTGGTAGCTACAAGTTTTAGAGAGTAAAACAGGCTGCAGAATTTGTTCAGGAGCTGGAGCATTTCTATTTTGGAGAAATGAATTTTCACAGGAATGACTCCCGAAATAAAGTAGCAGATTACTGCAGGGAAGCGGGAATTAATTTTGAATATACTAATTTTTGGGATAAGGATGAGGCAACATTCAGAAGTGCAAAGAACATAACTACCCTTAAAAAGAGGTTTAAACAGAAAATAACTACTATGGGTGGGAAGGGAAAAAATTTAGAGAAGACTAAGACATTAGAAGAGGAAGAGGCCAAAAAGAGAGAAGAAGATGCTAGAAGGCTAGCACAGGAAGCAGAGAGTTGGCTGAAGAATGAAGAAGAAGAAAGAAAGCGAGCTACAGAGGAAGTAGCAAGGAAGGAAAAGGAGGAGAGAAAGAGAAACAAAGAAGCAGAAATCAAGAAAAGGCAAGAAGAAAGTGAAAGTTTGAGATTAACAGGATCTCAAAAGGACCAACGGACTACTGAGCAGGTAGATACACAGGGAGGACAATATCACATAGATCAAGGACATGTATAATCTAATCCTGATCTTCTGGAGCCTGCTGCATCTTCTGGCAGTACACTGGGACAAGCTTCATTTTCTGGAATAAATTTGATCCCTTTCATGCCTATAAAAGGGGAGGAGGTCTATGATAAGGAGAAGAAAAGGATTGTAAAATGAACTGATAAAAAGATTGAAATTGGAGGACAGTCGGGAAAGATGATAACAGATAAAACCTTGGTGCATGGAACGAATACAGACCCAAGATTGATAGAAAGAGCTGGAGTGGCATTAACCCAAGCAACTAAAGATAACGTAGACAGGATTATGATGGACCTAGAGTAGTCAAGAAATAATGCAACACAATTAAAAGAAACGTTGAAGAAGGAGAGGGATGAGGGTCAGAAGATGAAAAGGAAATATGAAGACATGGTGAATGAAGTTAAGACTTCAAGAACATAATTCCAGACTCTGCAAGCAAATAAGGAGGCTTTAGAGATTTCCGCAGAGAAAACAAAAAAGAATGCTCAGGATATCTTAGCTGAATTACAAAAGCTACAGCTAGAGCATCAAATGTTGAAAACTGAGAGAGATTATCTTCAAGTATCCTATGAAAATATAAGTGCAGAGAAGGACCGATTGCAAAGCAAGGTTGCTGAGTTAGAAACAGAGAAGGTTACCACAGAGGAAAGAGAGAAGCAATATCAAATATAGGTGGCGGCCTTAGAATAACAAAATACTTCATTGGCAGCATCACTGAAAGATGCTATGGAACAGAAGACAAACTTCCAACCTTTAAAAGAACATTTTCTAACTCAAAGAAGGAAGATCCACCAATTACAAATATGCATTGAGGAAGAAAAGTGTAAAATTTTACAAATAGACATAAGATTAGAAGAAATTTTGGATAGTACTTCATAATTTTTGGACAGATATCAAGATATTTTGGAGATTCTAACAAGAAGAATGCTATGGACATAAACAAATAAGGAATCTCTTGCGGAGTTACCAGTTAAGAATCGATAGAGTTTAAAATAGGAGTATGATTTATTGGAATTTACAATTAATGTGGCGGAAGAATTCAAGAAAACTGTGAAGAAAACAAAGGGAGCATGTGCCGAATACTGCATGAGAGTGCTTGCTACATACAATAGATGCCATATTTCTGCAGAGAAAATATTGGACGCGATACCAGAACATGGATTGTTTATAGAACATCTACATAATAGATATCAGGAAGACGTGCAAGAGATCCAACAGGTCAAGGACCTAGATGAACGTATTTTAAAGAATGCAGTGGCACATGCAGCTATAAGTATACATCTACTAGAAGATCAGCTGCGCCTGAGTCCTGCAAGGATAGAAGTGGTAAAGAACTAGGCTGCTAAATATGAGATTAATATCTGATTTCTTGAGCCTTCTAGATTTGAAGGCATAGCAGCAGAGGCCTATGCATGGAAGAAGTTTATCAACGACCAAGTTGGCCCCTCTTCATAAAGTGTTCTAAATTTTTTTGATTTAAAATGTAATATATTGTATTAATTATGTGCACATGCTATGAGACAAAATTTTGGAAATGAAAGGTTGAGGAAGCTCAAAAGTCATTGAGGGGTAGCCCAAGGGTTTTGTTTTTGTATAAATATAGGAGAGTTTAGATGTAGAAGAGAATTTTTTCCCAAACCATATTTGAGAGTGTATTGTAAGAAGAACTTTTCCTTTTACAATAAAGAGTTACATGTTTTTGCTGGAGAAAGTTTTGTGGAATGTTTCAAATGTTTTGCTATGGACCAGTTGAATGTGAACTATTTCGTTTTTCAGCTTATTTCCATTAACTGTGAGATCGTTCTAACTCATTGAATTTCTTTTCATGTTATGAATGTACTTTGGTTTATTCTGTGAAATTTCCACTTCGAGTAATAAATATTGTAATTAACAATAAGCTATCTTGTTGTTTATATTTCTATTGATGTTCATGTGTTCTGAAACATTTAACAACTATCTGTAATATTTCCTAATGCATGCACTGAAATACATTACTCACCATTAATGACAGTTTTTCTCCCTAAGGATAGGTTAATAAGTCTTAGTTAGTTTCTTGTTGTTTGTGATTTAGATGCGAGAGAGGTAAGACGAGAGGTAAGAACCTGCGCATCACATTGTGACCCTCCTCGTTATCTCTATCGTCTGAATTTTTTAGTTAGGCACTTGCACATCATACCTTAACTATGAAAGCTAAAAATATACATGGTGAACCGAGCCATAACCGGTGAAACATTTTAATTTGTTACTTAACCTATGGTAGCCGGACCGTAAACCGGACGGATTCCCCATACCAAACAGTAACGGGCTAGTTGGGAACATTTATTGGGGAGAATCCCTAACTGTTGTTACTTGCGATTTTTTAGGCATCAACAATTTTTGGTGCTAGAAGGAGGGCTACCAGTGCATGGCTGGCTGAGGAAGCCCGCTTCCTCGAAATCATTCCACCGGTGAGAGTTCTGACAATAGTTTGCTTCACAAGCCCATTTTTGAAGAAAAATAGAAAGGGTATCTGTATCCTATCGATAATGAAGTGGTTGATGATTTAAAAAGAATCACCAGGGCATATGCGAAAAATATTGGAGGATTACCTATCATTTTTGTCCTACCTTGAAGAGAGTATCAGAAGAAAGATCGCCCTCAATTAGAAGACTCAGTGTTGGTAGAAGATCTTGAAGAACTTGTAGAAGCATCCTTACAAGAAGTTGACCAACCTTTAAATCAATTGGATCCAGGTTCACCTTACTATTCACCTTTCCAGACCCCTGTTCAGTCACAACCTCATTCTCCACTTAGAATTATGGCTAATGTAAATGCAAGCCAACCACCTCCACAACCTGCTTGGAGGACTAGGTCGCCTTTAAATTTGACACCTCCCTTACATGATTTGCCTCAAGATTTTGACAAGATGTTACCTAAGTTTGAACCAAGTGAAGGAATTTTGGTAGATGATCATTTACAGAGTTTTTACTTGGCTGGAGAAGGACTACGAGCTGGAGAGCATGAAGATGTGGTGTGTATATTGTTTTCCCATACCCTGAAAGGAAAATCGGCCTCATGGTAATTTTTCCCTTCTTGCAAATTCAATCACAGATTGGAACACATTTGAGAGAATGTTTAGAAGTAAATATGCAGTCTAGAAAACTCATGCAGCTTTAATGAAAGGGTTATGTGCTCTAAAGAAAGAAAGGAAAGAAAGAGTGCATAATTTCACTCAAAGATTTGCTGCTTACCTAAAAAAAATTACTGTAGCTGATAAGTCATCTAAAAATGATTTAATAGAATACTATGCCTCAACCCTTGGGCCTGATCTAGACATGTTTGCCAAGAGATCAATGAGACCCACATTAGCAGAAACTTATGAAGAAGCTGAGAAGGTGGAGGCTAAGATGGAGAGTATAGAAAATTACCCTGTGTAGTCGGAAGAAAATACTTTTGGAAGCAAGAAACCTTTATTACTGACTAAGCCTAAGGATGAGCGGTCACAAGATTTCGAAGGGATGGTGAAGATGATGCAAAAGTTATCCAATAGAGTGATAGATTTAGAGAAGGAAAAGGAGGCTCACAAATCATATAAGCCTTATTATAAAAAAAGGGAAGACAACAGTCAACCTAAACCTCCTCCACACAATCCTGCAGCGATGAATTTAACTGATGTAGGCATGGATAATTTTTGTACCTTTCATCAACAGCCTCATTCTGAGAAGAACTGCCCTCAATGGATTAATTCTATGACATTAGTAATGAATCAATTAATGGATTCCAAACTGACATAAACTGGTAAGGAGGAAGAAAAAGATAATCAATCTACAGAAAAACAAGAGGAAGATACTTTAGTTTTATGGGACTGTGTCTCTATGTTTGATACAAAAGAAGAATATTTTTTGAAATGGGAGGAAACACCAGAAACCAATGTGACAACAAGAATTGAAAGTTTGTTAAAAGAAGATAAGTCAATACTTCCCAATATTAAGAAACTTCAAGAAAACATGAAGAAGATACAGAAAAACACTGCAACTGTTAAAGTACCTGATTTTACCATTTCAAGTCAAGATCCGAAAAAAATCAACACACCTCTTAAGCCTGTTGAAGATAAGAAGAATCTCAAAGAACCTGAGATGGGGTATGATATTGTGGAATACATTAAAAAGGCTAAAGCAAATATCTCATTGTTTGAAATGTGTAATTTACCTCAACAAAAAGAGAAACTTTTAAAAGCACTTGAGGTACCAAAAGAAGAGCTTCCCACTGACAACCAACCTGAAGAAGAAATTGGTGAGGCAAGTGTGGGAGGGAAGTCTAAGTATAAAACCCTAGCATTTCTCCTAACTTTTGATATTTTCAACTATAATGTGCACAACTATTTAGTGGACTCGAGAGCATCAGTCAATGTTATGCCACTTTCAGTCTGCAAGAAAATCAATGGTCAACCTAAACCATCTACTTGGTAGGTTCTTCAATTAGACAGCACATCTGTAAAAGTAATAGGAGAAATGGAGGATGTTCTGATTTGCTTATCCACAGATGAGAGGGTATGTTAGTACATTGACATTGTAGTAGCAGACATACCAGATGCTTATGGACTGGTTTTGAGTTGAGACTGGTCGGCAAGGCTAGATGGATATTTTGCATCAGATTGGTCACATTTATGGTTGCCTCATAAGGGAAGTCCCAATCAGATAAAAGTATTAAGAGAGCCTCAAATGAAATACAATGTTACTTAGTTAGAGGGAAAAAATGAACCAGTAAACTCTGTGTTGGGAAATTATTTCATCGAATTGGAACTAGGAAATTACCAAGCTGAAGAAGCCAACAGTATACCTGATACCCAGTCCGATCTCCTTTGATTTTCACGGGCAAATGAGATTGACTGTAATATAGTAGATCTAGTTTCAGATGTAGTCTTTAATTCAAATTCAGTAGAGGTAGATAGTTTTTGGACTCTTTATTTTGATGGTTCTAAAACATTGGAAGGATCAGGAGCTAGCTGTGTCTTGATTGATGCAAGCAAAAATAAACATTTTCTTTCTTGTAGATTAGAGTTTGAATGCACAAATAACACAGCCGAGTACGAAGCACTAGTTCAAGGACTTAAAAAGGCAATAGAACTGAAAGTAAAAAATCTGAAAGTATATGGAGATTCTGAGATTGTTGTTAAGCAAATTCAGAATAAGATACACTGTATTTCACCACATTTGAAAGCTTACCAAAATGAAGTTTGGGATTTGCTTATAAATTTTCATACATTCAATATTGTGTCTATTCCTAGATTAAATAATGCAACAGCTGATTTACTAGCTACCTCAGCTGCAAGGCTAGTTCCTTCAAATAATAGATGCTCTATTGAATTACTTTTCAGGCCTTCTATTCCAGATATGATCACAAATCTACGGGTTTTTGACGATGATCATCAAATTTTGGAGTGTTTGATGAATGATGAGAATTTCAAAGGAGCAATAATAGATGATGAAGAACATCAAGCAAAATTAAAATTCAGGAAATTTATTCCTAAAGGAGTCAGGACCCTGGAATGAATGAATTTCAAGACTCATAGCTCATCCTTGCAATTCGAGCTGATAAATTTGGGGACTGAAGCTGAACCCAAACATATAAATTTGGGGAAATGATGTTCTCCGGGTGAAATAAGTAAGTTCATCAGTATTTTCAAATAGTACAAAGATGTGTTTGCTTGGACATATGAAGAGCTTAAAACTTATGACACAAATATCATACAACATGTCATCCCAATTAAAGCTAAAATCAAGCCTTACCAATAGCCTTTGAGGAAGATGTATCCTAAGCTGGAACCTTTAATTCAAAGTGAAGTAAAAAAATTGTTGGATGCTAGAATCATATTCAAAGTCAGACATTCGGAATGGGTTTCTAATTTGGTGCTAGTAAGGAAAAAGTCAGGAGAAATTAGGCTCTATGTAGATTTCATAAACCTTAATTGTGTGTCAGATAAAGATAACTATCCGGTCCCACCCATGGAGCAAATACTGTAGATGGTTTCAGGTTATGAATTGTTTTCATTATTAGATGGATTCTCTAGTTATAATCAAGTATTAGTAGCTGAAGAGGACAGGATTAAAACCACATTCAGAACCAAGTGGGGAACTTTTGCGTATAGGAGAATGCCCTTTGGACTTATTAATGCTGGAGATACTTTCCAAAGGGCCATGGATATAGATTTCCGCCATTTGATTGGCCATAGTGTTGTGGTTTATATAGACGATGTCACAATATTTTTGAAAAAGAGGGAGGAACATGCACTTCATCTGAAACAAATTTTCAAGTGTTGTCGAAAATATGGTATTTCACTCAATCCTAAGAAATGCGTGTTTACAGTCATAGAAGGAAAGCTACTGGGTCATGTTGTTTCTAAGAAAGGGATCTCCATAGACCTAGAAAGGATTAAAGCCATAGAACAGATCCTTTTACCCCATAATAAAAAGGGCATGCAATCATTTATGGGGACAATCAATTTTGTGCGAAGGTATGTACCAAATTTTGCTCAAATTGTCAAACCTTTGCAGCAAATGGTTAAACAGAGTGCACAATTCAAATGGAATGATGTGGAGAAGAATGCATTTAGTAAGATAGAAACATTTGTTGCTCATGCACCATCACTCAAAAGTCCAAATTTCGAAAAGGATTTTATTCTGTACACTTTTGCGTCTGATGATTCATTAGCAACTGTGCTTACATAGAAGGAAGATGGGGGAGATGAGTACCCCATATCATTTATGAGCACTGGTCTGTAGGGAGTTGAATTGAATTATCCAACAGTTGAAAAACAAGCTTATGCAGTTTTTAAAGCTGTAAAACAATTTAGGCCATATATACTTAAGAATCGCACCAAAGTAATAGTTGCACACCCAGCTGTGCGATCTCTTTTTGTACAAAACGAATTAGGAGAAAGAAGAGGCAACTGGGTGACTACCTTATAAGAATATGATCTTGAGTTTAAACCAGCGTCCATAGTAAAAGGACAAGGATTGTGTAAACTAATGACTGAAGGTCAAAATTAATGAAGAAAATAGCTAGGGTAATGAAGCTGAGTTACATATGGTGGATGTATGTCCTTTGTTTACAGCTTCAGATTTCTGGTACCAGGACCTATTCCATTACCTTTAAGACGGATATTTTCCAAAGCATTGGAGTCCCAAACAACGAAGAGCATTACGTCTGAAATCAACTTCATATAAGATAATTGATGGAGTATTGTTCAGAAATAATTGTGATGGAGTTTTTCTCAGGTGCTTAGAACAGGAAAATGCAAAGAAGGTCATAATAGAATTGCATGATGGGCCTGCTGGAGGTCATTTTTCTGGAGATACAACAACACATAAGATTCTCAGAGCTGGATATTACTGGCCTACACTATTTAAGGATGCTGATGCCCATGTTAGAAAATGTTATGCTTTTCAAAAAGGTGTTGGAAGACAAGCTAAAGCAGTAGGGCCTTTAAAACCAGTAATGATATCAGAACCATTAGAACAATGGGGAATCGATATTATTGGAGAAATAAACCCAAATTCTTCCTTGCAGCACAAGTATATTTTGACAGCAACTGATTACTTCACCAGATAGGTCGAGGCTATTCCATTACGAAAAGTAAATGAAGATGTAGTCATGGATTTCTTACAGAATCACATTATGACCAGGTTTAGGGTTCCAATTTCCCTGGTTTTTTATAATGCTACTTACTTTTCATCTATTAGATTAACTGCATTTTCTAATGAAAGAGGAATCAAGTTGCATTATTCTTCAAATTATTACCCACAAGGAAATGGCTTGGCATAATCCACAAACAAAAATTTGATTAGGATTCTAAAGAAAACCATAATAGAAAATCAAAGAAGTTGGCATTTAGCGTTACCTAATGCTTTTTGGGATGATAGAGTCATACCCAAGAATTCCTTAGGTGTGTCACCATACACTCTTGTTTATGGAAAAGAAGCTATTCTTCCTCCCAACATTCTGTTACCATCTTCCATAATAGCTCAAGAATCTATAGGTACCGATGTTGAAATCCTATAGATCAGAATCTATAATCTTTTGAAGTCAGAAGAGTCTAGGTCCAAATCCAAAGAAATATTTAAGCATCAATAGGAAATGGTGAAGCGTTGGTTTGATAAGCATAAAGCTGGGAACAAAGAATTCAAAGTAGGAGATCTGGTCCTTAAGTGGGATCATCTGCACGATGAAAAGGGAAAGCACACTAAGTTTCAACAGTTATGGGTAGGTCCTTTTCAAATTGCAGCCAAGCTTGGCCCCTCAACTTACAAGTTGCAAGAGTTATAGGGGTGGGAAGAGAACTTACCAGTAAATGGTTTAGTTCTCAAACCTTATTTTTCATGATCTTTTATTTTGTTGTTTTGTACATAAATAAATTGTTGGTTTGTTTTATTTTTGAGGATTTTTTGTTTTTTTGTTTTAGTTAGGGTTTGATTGATTGTAATGTTTAATAAAGAAGCACGAATTTTGGTTGCATGGATTTCATCAGAGTTCTGTATTAACTAAAATCTTTGATTACAAGACTGTACTATTAATTTATTTTTTAAAGAAATTTTTCAAGTTTAGCAGTTTTCCTAATTGGTTATGAACACATTGAAGTCCTACTTAATCCTTGTGAAATAACTCAGGATCAAAAGGTCCAGAATACTATTTCGAGGCTCCATTCATCTCACACTAAAAATGTTTTAGGGAGTGACAGCAAAAGACCCATGGAAAGGAAGCAAGGTAAATAGTATATTACATTTAAATGATTCCATGTCAGGAATTGAAAGCCAAAAGGCATATAAGACTCAAAATATCCTCGGAAAATCAATATGTATCAAAGCAAAGTAATGAACCATATTAGTAAAATATTTCCAAAGTTCTTCTCCGTCCGTGAGCTGAAAAATAAATATATCTCTCACAAAAAAGGACACTATGGATAGAGGAACCTGAATTAAAAATTTCAGAAAAAAGGCATGCGAGGGGACTCAAAAGAGGACTAAAGTGCAAAATGGCATGGGAATGAGAAACAAACGAATATATCTATTTACCATATGTTACAATCCTATGGTGTCTAAGCTGAAAACTACTTAAAGAGAGAGGTTAAAAAAATAAAATTCATATTCATGGCCTCAAAAGAGTTATCTAGGCTTTGAAATCTTGGTTTCCATGTTCCCTAAATTGGACTATCATCAATGATTAAAGTGCATACATCTACCATTTGGGAAATCCAGATATCTTGAAGAATTAAGCATGTTGGTATTGTCAAAACAGTCTGTTGATCAAAGGAGAAATTGTATAGAGATCTGTGTTCACCAGGTAGTCAACAAATGTTGCAGCTATAACCTTTTTCCCCAAAATTTTAAATTTTAGAACCCTCTTTTTGATTTGCTTCTATTAGATCTAGCCTAGGATTGTTCGGTTTCCCTAAATATGTCCTGGAAGTTCAGATTTTTTGCTCAAAACTTGATCCTTTTCATCAAAATATTAGTTGGATATCCTTTCGATATCAGAAGCACAGTCAACTGTCTTTCCAACGATGCGGAAGTTGAATGGTCTACCTTGTCGGTGATACTTCATACTCCCTAGCTGATACGTTGAAAACTGCAGTTTCTTTTTGTTTTATTTTCGAGCTTAACGTTTTGACTGCCGGTGACTTTTTATCACTATCGAAATGGTCTATGACAATGAATCGGAGTACTAGTCCTCTACGTTGCCGATGTTACGGGAGGCAAATGATGAGCGTTCCGAAAGATAGTTTTTTCTCGCTGATGCCTTAGAACTTAGATGTTCTGAGTTTCGATACCTTTTAAAAGAGTGGAGTCGTGATAATACATTTTACGCCACCGACACTACGGATAATGTTTGGGTTTGAAGTTCCGAGAGTTAGTTGTTTCCTCGTCAATGCCTTAGAGGTTAGGTGTTCCGATCTACAATACGTGTTAGAATGAATAAAGTCACGATGATAGTACTTGCGCTGCTAACATAGTAGAAGATGTTCAGTCTTGAGGTTCCACACTTAGTGCTTAATGGTGCCGATGCCGACAGACTTAAAAGTTATCACGGGTCCATAGTTGGTTTTGTGTTCGCCATTAAGGCTGTCATTCAAACGATCTTTTTGAAGTTGGTTTTTGAAGACTAACAATAGAAATAGTGTGATTCATACTTTTATGTGATATCAAATTAGTTCAAATGTGGCCCGGGTTAAGATGGAGAATTGTTTTTCTCTCGGTGTTGTGAATTTTTATAGACAGTAGACTTAGGCGGTTTTAAGACACAACCTACAGGATTTTTCTTTTGCCTTGTCAATTTTTTCATGTATTGAATACTGTCTGTAGTTTATTTTTCAGAATGCATATGGAGGAGGTAAACAAATTGATATAGTTTTTGTTTATTGTTAAAACACTTCCTAAAAGCTCAATGGGTCTAAGAACATGCTGTGATTGTGACAGGGTAACTATTGCAAAGAAAATATGTCGAAGAGACAAAAAGAAAAGGCTCCTGTGGTTGAAGGAGAACCTACGGTTGAGATCATCGCCAATGTTGAGTATATATATGAAGATACCAAAGCTTCCACCAGGGTCGAACCAGACTAGAAATGGGGAGAGATATACAGGATGATTGCCAATCAGAATGTACCTGATGTAAGTTTCGAGGAGCTAACCGTTTTTGCAAACATTGATAAATCATCTCTCATGAAAGTAGCCACAAGACCTAAGTTTTTCCCGTGTTCAAAGGTGATAGGTTAGATTCTGCCTAGGGTAAATGTAACTACCATGATTCTTGAAAATATTGCTAAGCATGGCTATGCTGCATATAGCCCTGCATATGTCTCTATGGCATATCATCTGCCTTCTTCCTAGATTTACTTGACAGAAAGCTGGTTGAAAGAAACAACTATGGATTTGGTAAAAACAGTTAAAATAATGATGATACCGGGAAAAAACTTCCGGACTAGACCTTCCAGAGAGTATGATACCTCTACTCTCTGTACTCCCTATAGATTCATTGCATTGATGCTAAATATGATTTTTGGTAGAGATCACGGGAAGAGCTTGAAGATAGGACGGATACCAATTATCTTCTATGTGGCTACTCAAGGAACCATTTTTAATTGGTCAAACATAGTGTCAAATAGCCTCTCAACATGCATATCTGCGGCCTTAGGAGGGGTATCACAAAAGAAATCAGAGTTCTATATGAGCTCTATTCTGATTGATTGTATACTGTGTACTCAGTGTTTTCTAGCTTTCAGATGTAACTGGGAGAGGGACAGGACCCCAGTGTACACAACATATAGATTTTTATGGGCCCATAAATATTAAGCTATTACAGGGTAATCTGTGAACACTTCATCATGCCCTTGTATACCCTAATTTTCTTGACGGAATGCAACTGCATGTCTGAAGAAGCATTCAAAGTCATCGAGGAGTACAGAGATTATTATTTGACAGAGGAAGGGTTGTATATAAGAATGTATGGTGGTTCCAGAGCCCCTTCCCTACAACCTAAGTATGCCACTGACTATGTACTACACAAAAAGGCAGTTAGTTAGGTTCATATTGATGGTGTGTGAAATTTCTTGTTTGAACATAAAAAGGCAGCATATCCTGCAGTGCCTTTCCTGCTTGGCAGCTACAAGTTTTCGAGAGTAAAACAGGCTGCAGAATTTGTTCAGGAGCTGGAGCATTTCTATTTTGGAGAAATGAATTTTCACAAGAATGACTCCCGAAATAAAGTAGCAGATTACTGCAGGGAAGCGGGAATTAATTTTGAATATACTAATTTTTGGGATAAGGATGAGGCAACATTCAGAAGTGAAAAGAACATAACTGCCCTTAAAAAGAGGTTTAAACAGAAAATAACTACTATGGGTGGGAAAAGAAAAAATTCAGAGAAGACTAAGACATTAGAAGAGGAAGAGGCCAAAAAGAGAGAAGAAGATGCTAGAAGGCTAGCACAGGAAGCAGAGAGCTGGCTGAAGAATGAAGAAGAAGAAAGAAAGCGAGCTACAGAGGAAGTAGCAAGGAAGGAAAAGGAGGAGAGAAAGAGAAACAAAGAAGCAGAAATCAAGAAAAGGCAAGAAGAAAGTGAAAGTTTGAGATTAACAGGATCTCAAAAGGACCAACGGACCACTGAGCAGGTAGATACACAGGGAGGACAAGATCACATAGATCAAGGACATGTATAATATAATCCTGATCTTCTGGAGCCTGCTGCATCTTCTGGCAGTACACTGGGACAAGCTTCATTTTCTGGAATAAATTTGATCCCTTTCATGCCTGTAGAAGGGGAGGAGGTTCTTGACTTCAGTAATATTTTCTATGATAAGGAGAAGAAAATGATTGTAAAAAGAACTGAGAAAAAGGTTCAAACTGGAGGACAGTTGGGAAAGATGATAATAGATAAAACCTTGTTGCATGGAAAAAATATAGACCCAAGATTGATAGCAAGATTTGGGGTGGCATTAACCCAAGCAGCTGAAGATAATGTAGATAGGATTATGACTGACCTCGAGCAGTCAAGAAAGAATGAAACATAATTAAAAGAAACGTTGAAGAAGGAGAGGGATGGGGGTCAAAAGCTGAAAATGAAATATGAAGGCATGATGAATGAAGTTAAGACTTCAATAACAAAATTCCAGACTCTACAAGCAAATAAGGAGGCTTTAGAGATTTCTGCAGAGAAAATGAAAAAGAATGCTCATGATAGCCTAGCTGAATTACAAAAGCTACAGCTAGAGCATCAAATGTGGAAAACTGAGAGAGATGATCTTCAGGTATCCTATGAAAATCTAAGTGCAGAGAAGGACCGGTTGCAAAACAAGGTTGCTAAGTTAGAAATAGAAAATGCTACCACGGAGGAAAGAGAGAAGCAATATCAAATGCAAGTGACAGCCTTAGAAGAACAAAATACTTCATTGACAACATCACTGAAAGATGCTATGGAACAGAAGACAAACTTCCAGCCTTTGAAAGAACATGTTCTAACTCAAATATGGAAAATCCACCAATTACAAATATGCATTGAGGAAGAAAGGTGTAAAATTTTACAAATAGACACTAGATTAGAAGAAATTTTGGACACTACTTCATATTTTTTGTACAGATCTCAAGATATTTTGGAGATTCTAACAGGAAGAATGGTACAGACAGAAACAAATAAGGAATATCCTACAGAGTTACCAGTTAAGGACTAGCAGAGTTTAAAATAGGAGTATGATTTATTGGAATTTACAATTAATGTGGCGGAAGAGTTCAATAAAACTGTGAAGAAAAAAAATGGAGCATGTGCCTAATATTGTAGGAGAGTGCTTGCTACATACAATAGATGCCATATTTCTGTAGAGAAAAGATTGGATGCGATACCATAACATGAATTGTTTATAGAACATCTACAGAACAGATATTAGGAAGACGAGCAAGATATCCAACAGGTCAAGGACATAGATGAACGGATTTTAAAGAATGCAGTGGCACATGCAGCTGTAAGTATACATCTACTAGAAGATCAGCTGCACCTGAGTCCTGGAAGGATAGAAGGGGTAAAGAACCAGGGTACTAAATATGAGATTAATATCTGATTTTTTGAGCCTTCTGGATTTGAAGGCATAGCAACAGAGACCCATGCATGGAAGAAGTTCATCAATGACCAATCTGGCCCCTCTTCATAAAGTGTTCTAAAAAAATTTGATTTAAAATGTAATATATTGTATTAATTATGTGCACAAGCTACGAGACAAAATTTTGGAAATGAAAGGTTGGGGAAGCTCAAAAGTCATTGAGGGGCAGCCCAAGGGTTTTGTTTTTGTATAAATATAGGAGAGTTTAGATGTAGAAGGGACTTTTTCCCAGACCATTTTTGAGAGTGTATTGTAAGAATAACTATTTCCTTTTACAATAAAGAGTTACATGTTTCTGCTGGAGAAAGTTTTGTGGAATGTTTCAAATGTTTTGCTATGGACCAGTTAAATGTGAACTACTTCATTTTCAGCTTATTTCCATTAATTGTGAGATCGTTCTAACTCATTCAATTTCTTTTCATGTTATGAATGTACTCTGGTTTATTCTGTGAAATTTCCACTTTGAGTAATGAAGATTGTAATTAACAATAAGCTATCTTGTTGTTTATATTTATATTGATGTTCATGTGTTCTGAAACATTTAACAGCTATCTGTGATCTTTCCTAATGCGTGCACTGAAATACATTATTCACCATTAAGGATAGTTTTACTCCCTAGGGATAGGTTAATAAGTCTGAGTTAGTTTCTTGTTGTTTGTGATTTAGATGCGAGAGAGGTAAGACGAGAGGTAAGAACCTGCACATCACATTGTGACCCTCCTCGTTATCTCTATCATCTGCATTTTTTATTTAGGCACTTGCACATCATACCTTAAACATAAAAGTTAAAAATATACACAGTGGACCGGGACATAACCGGTGAAACATTTTAATTTGTTACTTGACCTACCGTAACCGGACGGATTCCCCATACCAAACAGTAATGGGCTAGTTGGGAACGTTAATTGGGGAGAATCTCTAACTGTTGTTACCTACGATTTTCCAGGAATCAACACATAGTTACCATTTATAAATGAAATAAGGAAAACTTATTATCTAATGTTCGATGTTGTATATCTACCTTGTGTGTTTTTGAAGAAAACCTTGGGTCTTTTCTTTGAATCTTTTAGTTTTACCAGAATTGATCCCCAACGTTCCTTCCAGTAAGTAGGTAATCATAGTGTATGTGGGAAATGTGACTTTTGCAAAAAGAAAGCCGATATCGTTACTCCATTTACCTGTCAATAATGAGTTTCTAGTTTGAAGAGATGTCGTCTCATAAGAATATTAACACCATTCCTTGTAATCGAAAAGATTAGAAATGCATAAATATCTAGCGGCTTTCACTTCTTGGAGAGTTGTGTTTAAGGATTTTCTTTTAAAAAGAAAATTAAATTAGATAGATGTGCAGCTTGGGAAGGAATCAAACCCGAATTGTCTGTCATTTACTGTATTAAAAATAAGATTTACTTATTACTTGGAGAAAGAACGATCTCTTTTTAGAGATGTGAATTCTCCTTTGGTTTTGTTTTCACGCATCTTGCCTCGGTTAAGTTGAAGGTATTACTTTGCATAGAAGAATGACACTATAATTAAAGAAAAAGAAATAAATAAACAAATTAAAAGTGAAAGTGCTATTAATAACAAATTAGATGTGAAAGATTATGTTTATGCAAAATTCAAATAGATATAGCAATTGCTTAACTCAATCAAAGACTTCATGAACCATTTTTAATAAATTTAATTCATTAAAAAAATAGAAAAAAAATTATATATAGTTTTATTTCAATAAAAACAGAAAATATTACTATATAAATATTGTTATGCAATTTATTTATTTACTTAAAACTAAGTTAATAATGCACTATGTTGTGTAATGCATATCATATGATTGAAATTTATGCCTATGTAACTGGTCACAACACCACAAGTGTGTGACAAAGAATACTAGTGTATTTATACCACAATTACATTACTTCCTAAGTTTAATTTGTGCCAAATATTCTCCATTTGTGCATCGAGCACCAATACCTTTATACTTACATGCATATTAAAGACAACAACCAAATCCACAAGTGAGTGCTTAATCAAATTCTTAATAAATCTCTCTCATCAATTCGATCATTCAATTATTCTTTGTCAAATTCTCAACACTTTCATTATCACCACTGAACCAAAGAAAGCCTTTTTAGACCATAGATTTAAATGAGTTTTTATTTACACAAGACCTTAAAATGTTGAATAGGACCTTATTGGCCAAGTTAATCAAAGACCGACCTTTCCAAAATGATCCTTAAGGATTAGCCCTGGAAAGAGTTAGCCAAGGGCTTTATTGGGTGGTACCATAGTTCCTTAAGGATCAGCTCTGGAAAGAGTTAGCCAAGGGCTTTATTGGGCGGTACCATAGTTATTTAAGTGGTCGTTTTCTTTCAAGTTTATTTTATAACCATTTAAACTATATATTTTGGTTTAATCCGTCATTATGTTTGGCAAACCAAAATCTATTAGAACAAATCTTAGTAGAAGAAATCTCACATTGAAGCTATCAACTCAAGTGAATGGTTTTTATAAGAAAGGAAGACTAATAATACTGAATAATTTATCTTAAAAAAAATGACTCAAAAAATAACTCTTTAAAACCTATCAATATCATGAAAAAAAGCAAAATCTTGAAACTAGACCTTCCTTACTTACAGTCCCTCCTACCGTGTCACCTGATTAGTTGTTACTCGCCCAATTAGTTCTTACCTTAAGGAATAAAGGTTCTTGGCCTAATAAGGCTAATAAGAAAATGTACATGTTAATCTACTACTTGATATTACTCAGGATTGCGTATACATACTCTAGAGAGATCTAAGCTTAACGCTCTCTAGTCTTCATGCTTAGCGTTCCCTGGTCTTTACGGTTAGTGCTCCTCCCTGGATCTTCATGCTTAGCGTTCTCTGGTGTCTACACTAGATAAGGCATTTAATTCATGATTATTACATATAGTAACTGCTTATTAATTCATGATTATTACATATATTAACTGCTTAATGAAATCTATGGACATAAAAAGGTGAGATAATATAATCACCTAAGCCATGATGTAATAACTGAATGGTTTTTTTTCTGACAAATAATTGAATGGTTAAGACAAGCATCATCGTAGAAATATACATCCGTAGAAGCATCATTCACTTGATGACCCAGCTCAAACCAAAATCTATTGCGACACACCATTCACTTGATGACCCAGCTAAAACCAAAATCTATTGCGACAACAAAACCGTCGGAGAGTGATAGATGTAGTTCTCACAAATAAATCTAAATATAAAATATTTTGAAGCCCATAATTGTAAAGGGAACTTTCAGAACTCTGCGCTACAGAAATTTTTCAATCCAATACGATTTTATTCTGAATGAGTTGCTGGAAACATGATCGAAAGGAAGTACCTTCCCCTCGCAGGGTTTTGGATGAGCTGGTAGCTCCATGAGTCCAGGTTTTGAATCTCCTTGTATATTTCTTTTGCCCTTAACATTTAGTTTGCCCACATGAATTTACAGTTGGCAGATCTCCAATGCCTAGCTAATTCTAATGAGCGAATTATATTGGTATTTTCGTAAGTGGTTGTGCAAATTCGCATATTTGACAAGTGCATGGTTAATTTTATTTTGTCTTGCAAGGTGAATCCTATCCTGCAGTGCTGCTTTACAATGGACTCATGGAGGGATTCCTGCATTACAATGGATGGATTATTTGAAATCCCGGTTTTGATAATGGAACCAACAACTAGACCAGTAACAAAAGCGCTTGCTAGTATCTATGAGAGGAAGATGTATCTACTTTCTTTCTGATTCGCTCAGCAAAGTCTTCATCTCTTTCACTGAACATCAGTTCAGCTTTCGCTCTTTCATTCACTTCACCACTTTAAATAAATATTAAAGTAAGTCAAAAGAACATGGGACCCATCGATCGCTATATTCCCTGCGTGGCAGGGACTAATAATAATTGATTAGTTGAGATGACTTTATTATTGAAGGAGAAGCGTGTCATTTATAAATGTGAGCTTAAATTTATTATTGAAGAAGACAAATCTAACAATTATGAAGTTGATATCTTTTATTGTATAATCAAGGTCACTCTTTTCGTAAGAGATTCTGTTATTTCTATGAAGAGGGTGCAATTCGATGACAACATCGATTACCCTTTTAAAAATTCTACCTTGAGTATTTTGATTTTTTGATTTCCCATTAGTCTATGATTAAATGGGAAGCTTTGTTATAAGGCTGTATAGTTTTTCTTTTGGAATAGCTATTTAAAATAGTGACTTTAAAGAAAATGCCAAATAGGTCACAACATATGTGTTGTTGATTTGTATTATTTCCTTGTGGAATAAATAATTAAAAGAATGGCATTTTGTGGTGGACGTAGCCCAAATTCACGTGAACCACGTACATTGGTGTTCCTCTTTGTTTTATGTTTTAATTTTGTGATTGTTCTGCAATGGTGTTCTTTTTTGCTAAAAGAGATTTTAATTTTTTTGTTTGTATATTATGATTGGATTAAAGATTATGTTCATAAGAAGCATATGGTTGATTGTATTACAAATTAAGCCAAAAATAATAATAAAGTGTTATCATGCACTAATAACGGTTAATAAATAATATGCAGGTGAAATTACTTTGCAATTGGAATAATACGAGGGTATTGATTTATTGAAGAATGTTATTAATGCTTCACATGTATAATGAAAAAAGTATGGATAAGGGTTTAAGATAATATTATGTGTCGTGAATATATAAAGTTGTTTATGATATTAGTAAATAAGAAGAAGTTATTACTAACTAGTTACACTCAATTAGAAGTTGTATTTAAAGCCAAAAATGCGTGATATAAATGCTTCACATGTATAACAAAAAAAGTATGGATAATGGTTTAAGATATTATTATGTGTAGTGAATATATAAAGTCGTTTATGATATTAGTAATTAAGAAGAAGTTATTACTAACTAGTTGCACTCAATTAGAAGTTGTATTTAAAGCAAAAAATGGGTGATATGAAGAGACCAAAGCGGTAAAGAATACTAATTAGTTCTCGGATGGAATAATAGTAGTAGTAAAATATTTACTATTTGAGATAGATGATAATTAAATAATTGGTTGAAAGTGAATTATAAAGTTTTAGATAAAATGGTTAAAAATAAAATTCTATCCATACCCCATTTCCATGAAAATAGTAAGGTGGAATTTGGGCATGTTACAAATGGTATCATAGCAGGTTTACAATGCTCGGACCTAATGGACTCGCCTACAAACAAGTACGCATTAGCCTTGCGAAGAATTTATTATTTGAATTTGAATATTTATGTTTCCATATTAGTATGCATGCTAAAGAAAGGATGTTGTTTTCAGTCATGGTCGTCGGATATAAGATCTAGTTCACTAAGAATTTTGTACATGAATGTATGAAGCTTGTTGCATAAACTTAAAAGGAGGAATAAATGCATGAAGAGTGAAGTTTGTCTGAAGATAGATAATGTGATATGTTTCTTTTATTAGATTTTCAAGTGAGAAAAAGAATATACGACCATGCTAATGTAATCTTTGATTGGCGAACTGTTGATGCCTGGAAAATTTCTAGGTACAAATAGGAGGGTTTCTCCCCAGCAAGCAATCCCAACTAGATTGCTCACCGTTTGCTGTGGGGAACCTGTCCGGTTAGCGGCCCGACTACCATAGGATTAAGTGTTTAACTCTATTTTTTTGGCTACGGCTTGGTCCACCGTTTTTGTGATTTTAGGTTTAAGGATGAAATGCAAGTGCCTAAACTAAATACAAGTGACCGTTGAACAAGAACCTCACTAGAGATGCATAGGTTCTTACCTCTCGTGTTACTGCTCTTGCCCCTCAATCACTTCTATGAAAGCAAAAACGCTATGATCTAGCCTACTCTAAGATAATCTATCTATTCCCAAGGGGAGCAATGTTTATACATAAAAGAGTAATGTACTGTGACACTACATATTGAATCCTATAGATAGTTGTTCAAATTATACATACATAATTACAACAGAAAATATAAACAAAGATAGATTTGTAATGTTAAAACATTCATTACTCATTGTATGTACAAGATTTCCAATAGAAAGTAAACATCATTCCTCATTGCATAAATAACTCATTACTTTAGAATGATCTCATAGTTGTACAGCACCTAAATAAGAAATAGTTCAACATTATCAATCCACACAATCCGTTTGAAAACTTGTGCAACCCTTCCTCCAACAAAAATCGTTCTTCTTTATTCATAGAAAAAGTAATTCTTCATACAAATAATTCAGCATGTATGCTCTAGTGAAAATTCCCTTCTAATATATCCTCTACTCCTATTTATACATTTTACAAATGACTCTTTGACTACCTTAGTCTTTACAACTTCACTGACTTTACATCTTCAAAATTTTGTCCTCTAGTGTCTTGCACTAGGAAAATGAAAATAAAATAAAAAAAATGACATAAAGGGCCATAAGTAGATAAGCCAAAATCTTAAGTGGGCCCAGCGGGTTTCTAAATGAATTTGCCCCACGCATTAGCTTCTGCATCAATAGTTTTGTAGTCCACATGCTCTAGTAATTTTATTGTAGTCCACATGCTCTAGTAATTTTATCGTCACTTCATGCACAACCAGTTGTGACTTTATTTCTTCCATTTTGGGTGGGGCCACTCTATACAAGTATTCCAATAGGTAATTACTAACCGAGGCCTGTGCAATCCATCTCTTTACCACCTCTTTAGTGATGCCTTCAATTATTTGTATGCTTAGTTCATCCTCAAACAATCTATCCTCGAGATATTTCAGATGTTCATCTTTGCTTGGAAACTCCTTGATCTTTGTCGCTGAAGAGGTCTGGCACTTATTATGCACTATGCACAACTTCTTGTAGAAATCTATGCATCTTTTAAAGTCAATTTGACAGCAGTAGTCAATCTCAAAGCGGATTTGCTGCAGAAATCTAGGAGTTCTAATTCTATTCTCAATCCTTTGTTGTCTTCTGCGGTAGGCCCTCAGAGAATGTCGTATAAGCTTATGTCCAAGTTAGTTGTCCTTGAACCTTTTTTGAAACTTTAAATATCCCTTCCCTGAAATCAGTTGATGCTGCTGAGATTTCCTTCAACCTCACCTCTTCCTGTTGGATCTTATATATTTTGTATGCGAGCTTCAATTGTACTTGATGCATATTGATATGGATTAGGAAAGCATGATCATAGAAGGGAGTGATATCAGGCTTCCTCTCATTAGATGATTTAATTTGGTTTTCTGGTATTTGGTTTTGTTCTTCCAGCTTTTCCACTCTGGTTCTGAGCTCTCTTGTTTGTCTGCTTGTTGCAAAATTTTGTGCTTCTAATTCTGAAATCTTGCCTTCAAGATCCTTCTTCTCTCCTTCAGTGATTGTGACTGAAAGCACCAATGCATCATTTTCTAATTCTAAATATTGGTTAGACTTCTGGAGTCTTTCAAATTCAGATATTTTATCCTCGTTCTTTCTCTTCAACTCTTGTCCTTCACCTCGCTCTTTGAATAGAGTGTCCTTCATATTAAGCATCCTTTCCTTGTAATGCTCAACATCCTCTATTAGCTTGCTCACATTATCCGCATTTTCTTGTGTGGCCACTACGTTTACAAATGCCAAAAATTGAGGATCCTGATTCGTTCCTTGCATGACAGTTTTCTCAGTTACCGTGACTATATCGGGTTGATCACTGATTTTTAATCTCTTCTCTAATCTTCTGACAATGGCTTTCTTGTTTTTATCAAAGAATATTGTGTCTAGGCTGGCCACTGCATGCTTGTTGGACGGAGTGTAAGGTATCAATCCAAGTTTAATTAAAGGGACGTGACCTCCTATTATTTGTCACCAGATGGGGTAGGAGGATCGATTGGACTGTCTTGGGCTTACTCTTGCTCCAATTTCTCTCTGTCTTGGTCTTCATGTTCCTTCCTCTTCAGCTCTTCAGCTGCCTTTTCTGCTTCCCCCCTTGATCTTTCAACGGATTCCTTATGTATCCTTTCTTCTTCTTATTCTTCTCGTCGAAGTCTTTCTTCTTCTGTCTTTTTTCTTTGGGCCTCCTCACCTAGTATTTTTCAGCCTCTTCTACTAGCTTTCAGGCATTTTCCTCTCATTTCTTAGCAGCTTCTTCCTGATGGTTTTGTTGTTCTATGGTGCTACTACTTCCTTTTCCTCCTTTGGTTGTAATATTCTTTTTGAAATGCTTATCCAAGGAAGTCATGTTGCATGTGTTTCGGTATACCTCCTCATCCTTGTCAAAATAATGGGAGTATTAAAAATGTACCCGTACAAATGCACAATATTTCCAAACCTTGTCACATGAGTCGTTTTTACGAAAAAATTTCTCCCCGAAATGGAAACCTTCTAGCTCTCTCACAAAATTAGGTGCACTCTTCACCTTTGTGAGCTTATAACTGCCAATGCAGAATGGCAGTGGTGGGTAGACTTCTTTGTTCATGTCAAAAAAGAAATTTTCGAACCCATCTATGTAGAATTGTCTTATTACCTCCGTATGGATTATGTAATATGTGGTGTATCTTGGAAGCAATGAGGGATATCGGGATCCTCCATACATTCTTAGATACACACCCTCCTTGGAGAAATAGTAATCACCATATTCACATACTGTCTCTATTGCACCTTTGGACATGCAATTGCAATCTTTGAGAAAAATCAGCTCATATAGTGGCATCAGAAATTCTTCACAGATGAGCTTGTAAAAACAGGAGGACTTGTGTTCCCATAGGATTTGATATGCGGCATATATAGGAGTCCTAGTATGATCCCAATCACAATTTATATTCGGGAACTGATGTGTACATAAAATACAATCAATCAAATAGGAGCTCTTGTAAAATTCTGACTTCCTTTTAGTCAAATCTCCTAGTGCTGCAACTACGCATGATAACAGGATATATGCCATGATGTATGCCCAATCAAAGATGGTGCCTTGCATGGCTACATGATATATAACTAGTATCCATCTCATCTTATAGAACTTCCCATTTTCACGACCGAAGATTCTATCTAGCATCAAAGCTATGATTCAGTAGGGGGTGCATAAGCTGGCAGTCTTGTACTTGCCAGAGGCTTTCTGGCGTAGTTTCTTCCCTGCTATCATCATTCGCTTAGCATAGTTGAAAACACATAAATTCATATTTCTTACCCATTCATCTATCATCTGAGTTTGGGGAGTTGGTAGCTTGCACGCCTTAGCTATATACACAGGGTTGAAGGAAGCAAATGGTTGTCCTTTCTTGTTTGAAATAATCATAGTGGTTGCATTTTCCTGAGGTAGGATCCATCCGATTACCTCGACACAAGGGAAAATATCAAGGAGTGTGGCCACCTTTGTGATAGCTGATTTTCTTATGTTTACATACAAATGTATGTCTTCTAAGCCTGCATCCACAAAAGTATGGTCCTTGATCATGTGATACATTTTTCCCCATTGAAACTCCATTTCAGCTCCTATGACGAATTTCATGTCCTCGTAAATGATTTCCATTTTGGGAAAAACTTTCAAGTCTGAGTCCTCCTCATGCACCTTGGCCTTCTTCTTTCCACCCTTCTTTGGAATAGTGTGGTGTGAAGATTGAAGCTGTAACATGACCATGGAAATAAATAACTTAGTGTCACTATGATCAAACAACATGCATTCATAGCAACAATATATACCAAAATGAAAATCCATCATTTAAGATTGAAAATTTTCAATGAGAACTTAGATGCCAAATCATGTTTTCTATCAAGAAATAAGATTACATCCAATGCTTAATATGATGGAGAGGTTTTACCGATTCATCCTTGGACATCTAGAAGTAACCCTGTGATGTAGAGAAATCATCCCCGCAGGTTATCGAGAGACTTAAACTTGTGGCCAGGTATATATTAGGTTAAAACTGGAATGAAAAACATTAGCCAAGGTGCAAGCTCAAAATGTTGTTCTAGGATTTAGGTCTCTAGTTCTTTAAACCATTCATCTTAAATTTTAGGTTCAGATGCAGAATAATAATCGAATCTGGTTTTAAATTCCTACACAAGGTTTGCCAAGCTCATTTTTGTTTAGTATTCAATTGGTTTTAATATCAAGATGCATAAACTTCCTTTTATTAACTTTTCTTTTACATGAAAGAAAACAATGAAAGAGAAACATATTGATGGCTTTGTGTTTTGAAATTAAAGGCAACTCAAAACCCTAGGTTGACCTAAAACCCATGAGAAACCCCTTGAAACCACAACGTTGAAAATAGGGACAACATATGTGGCTTGGACATAAACCCTAGTCCATACTTCGAAATGTGACAGTCCCTACTGTGTTAAACCATCGATTGTTCTCCTATCACCGTATATAGAGGTAAACTAGACAAGGCTCAGTTGATGAAACACTCGAACTCCCACAACTTCATCATTAAAATCTGAGAGGTCTGACAGACCCATCTCTAGGGCTTGAAAGGATGAAACAAATGTTACAATGAAGGTGGGCATAAAATAACTGACAAGGCCAGGCGAGCAAGCTCGGCGAGGCTAAGGGTTCTAATGAAACATGGCTTGAAAACCTCAGTGGTCGATGAGTTAAAAGATGAAAACTTAATGGAGCTAAGGGCTGGCCTTTTAAAATGCAATTGTGGATAGTGATGGTAAAAACCATAAAACCATAACCCTATAACCCAAAATGCATCTCTATCTAACACTTCTTAACACAAAACGCACCATGATAAGGTTTGAGGTATACCTGGAAAATGATGATGAGGATGGCGGTACAATTCTTGGCTCAAGCAGTCTGTAGACTCCAAGTGGTAATCTCCAATTGGGAGCATTCAAAACAAAGTAGCAGTAACAGTCCGTAAAAACAAACCGCTATATATAGAAAAATCATAATAAACACAATAAATGTTGTCGCTTAGGTAACTAATGGCGTGTGGATGCAAACGTCCTTTTGGCGCCTAAAACCCCATTGACAATCTTTACCGACTCGACATGAAAAAATGAGTTATCCTCGATAGTTTCAGCTCCAAACGTTGGGTCCTGCTGATACTTTTGGGAGAACTTAACAAGATCCTCTGAAAATGCATTGTTGGCATGAGTCGTGGAAAATTTCCATGGGGAACATCGGATGCAAATTCTCAGTTTCTCTGAACGTATCGGCATAAAAATTCGAGTTATGCCATCACTGTCGATAACACTTAGTTGAAAACCCCAAATAAAAATCCTTCGAAAAACTTATAAAAGAACCCCCGTGGAAAAGATGTTGAGCGGAAAACCTGAGTTCCTGCTGATAGTGTTGTTTGAAAATGTTGATTCTTGTCGATAGCGTCAATTGAACTCAACAATATCTTTCAACAAAACATCTCCGATCAAAAGTGTCGGCAAGGAAACACGAGTTCCATCGATAATGTCGGGTTGAAATAATGAGTCTTGCCTATACTGTTGGGTTGAAACTCTAAGTTTCACCGACGAAGTCAGTACAAATAGTCAAATTCTACCATAATACTTAGGATTTTGAAAGTACAACAACATCAGATGGGAAAACTAAACCTTCCCGACATGTCGACTCAACTCAATGAGTTCACTCGACACATCAAAAGAAAAAGCTCAGTTCTATCTTAGCACAAAAAGCTTTTCTGACCTGTTAAAATAAAAATAAGTCAAGGAATGAAACTTTAAGGAGTAAAAATAATCTAAAGAAAAGGTTAAAATCTAAAAATCTAAGGAGGGGCCCAAAAAAAGCAAATATTTTGGGATAGGGATGCAACAACAACAATTGGCAACTAGCTGGTGAACATAGATCTCTGGAAAACTTATATTTTCAAAACAAAAAATGCTATATGACATTTGATTAGGGTAATTTGCTCAAGACTTATTTTAGGATCATTCAAGAAACTATACTCTTCAGGGATGCAAGATTCAGTGTATCACATTGATCGTAGTCTTCCAGGGTAGGGTAACCAAGCCTATAAGTCTCGATAACTCTCTTGGGACCAAAATGTGAGATTAATTTTACCTCTGTCTTTTGGTTGCCACTAGATATGACACCATGGGATCGTAACAAAGTTAGACAGATGTATCCATTTGTTCCTCATTCCTCATGCTATTTTCATTCTTTTAATGCTTAAAGAATTTTGTCTTGTGAGTCTTCATGGATTGCTCGTTTTCTTTGAAAAATTGTTTTAGGCTATTCCATCCATAATTTCCTTTTGTGTGAGTGATGATTTACTTCAGATCACAGATGGAGAAGAACCTTTATGAGAAATCTATTTATTTTACTGATTTATTCTCCAGTATATATTCTTGATGTATATGTTCTATTTTAGAATTTTGACTCTTTTTCTTAATAATTTTGTAGAATGTGATTATTTTGAATGCCATACATCTGTCAGCTCTTCTTCCTTTCCGTGGGTCTATCACGCTAATCTTCCTAGGACAAACATTAATGTGAAGGTGGATGGAGCCCTAGGATAATATTCTAGACCTCATAGACCTCGGTTATTTTATAGGATTTAAACAAGACTTCAATGTGTTCTTGAGATAGATTCCCTTTCAGTAGTCTATTATTTAAAGATTCTCATCTTCAAATCAAACTTTTGCATACATATTCCAATAAGCATTTCTTGAATTTCCAAGCATTTTGTAAATATTTAGATCCCTTTGTCCCCAAGCACCAAAATTCATGTTGGCTTATTCTGAGACAAAATCAAATAAACTAAAGCAAATCAACAGAATAAAACTTGAAAGAAAGCAAGAACAAAAAGAAAAAGAAAAGGTTTTTTTATGTACAAAAGGAATCCTAAAAGTACTAGGTGAAATAAGGTTTGAGAACTAAACCATTAACATCAAGGTTCTCTTCCTACCCTTGTAAATCTTGTGACTTATAAGTCGAGGGGTCTAGTTTCTCAGCAATCTGAAAGGGGCCAACCCATAGGTGTTGAAATTTTGTATGTTTTCCCTTCTCATCATGCTGGTGATCCAACTTAATAACCAAGTCTCCAATATCAAAAATTCCTTTCTTAAATTTCTTCTTATCAAACCATCTTTTGACAATTTCTTGTTGGTGTTTAAATCTTTCTTTGGACTTAAGCCTAGACCCTTCAAGTTTTAGCAAGGTGTTAATTCGAGCTTGTAAAACTTCGCTACTAGATCCTCGTGAGGCTTGGGCTAACTGAGAGGATGGGAGTAAAATATTTGGAGGTAGGATAAATTCTTTCCCATAAACCAGAGTATAAGGAGACACTCCTAAGGAATTCTTGGGGGTGATACTATCTTCCCAGAGTTCATTGGGAAGTGCTGTGTGCCAACTTCTCTAATTTTCAATAATAGTCTTCTTTAAAATTCTGATAAGATTTTTATTGGTTGATTCAACTAACCCATTCCCTTGTGGATAATAATTTGCCGAATAATGCAACTTGATTCCTTTTTCACTAGCGAATTCAACTATCTTAATTTATGAAAAATAAGATGCAGTATCAAAGACAAGTGAAATTGGAACCCCAAACCTAGTCATAATATTTTCTTGTAAGAAGTTGATGATCGTGTCATCGTTCACTTTGCGTAATGGAATTTCTTCTACCCATATTGTGAAGTAATCTGTAGCTGTGAGGATATACATATGTTGTAACGAAGAATTTGGATTAATTTCTTCAATGATGTCAATACCCCACTATTTGAAAGGCTCTGAAATAATAACAGGTTGCAATGGGCCATCTACTTTTGTGAATCTTCCACCGCTTCTATAGCATATGTCACACTTTCTCTCGTAGGCATGAGCATCTTTAAATAATGTTGGCCAATAGTGGCCAGCCCTAAGAATGTTGTGAGCAGTGGTATCTCCTGAAAAATGTCCTCCAGCAAGGCCATCATGCAATTCCATAACAAATTTAAAGGCATCTTCTTGCTCGAGGCATCTTAGAAATACTCCGTTGTAGTTCTTCCTAAAAATAACTCCATCAATTATTTGGTAAGAGTTAGACTTTAGACGTAGTGCTATTCTCTTCTTAGAATTCCAATGCTCTGATAAATATCCTTGTTGGAGATAATGTACCATGTCTCCATAATAAGATTTAGGGGTAGTAAAAATAGGACATACATCAATCCTATTTAACTTTTCTTCATTTTTCCAATTACAATATTCATCATTATGGCCTTCCGCAATTAAATTACACAACCCTTGAGCTTTAATAATATTGGTTGGTTTGAACTCTAAATCATATTCCTGCAATGTTGTCACCCAGTCCCCTCTTCGTTCACCTAATTCTTTCTGTACGAAGAGGGTTCTGACAGCTGGATGAGGGACTATTACCTTAGTTCTATTTTTTTAAATGTAAGGTCTGAATTGTTTCACTGCTTTAAAGAATGCATATGCTTGTTTATCTACAGCATGATAGTTCAATTCAACACCTTGTAATCCAATACTCATAAATGATATTGGGTACTCATCTCCCAATTCTCCCTTTTGTGTGAGCACTACCACAAGCGAGTTGTCTGAAGCAAAAGTGTATAGGATAAAATCCTTTTCAAAATCAGGACTTCTTAAAGAAAACACGTGAGCTATTACTGCTTTGATGTCATTAAAGACAACCTTCTCCACATCGGTCCATTTAAATTTCACACTCTGCTTCACCATTTGTTGCAAAGGTTTTACTATTTGCGCAAAGTCAGGAACAAACCTTCAAACAAAATTTATGGTACCCATAAACGATTGCAAATATTTTTTGTTATGGGGTAAGGGAATATGATATATAACTTCTATTCTTTCTGTGTCTATGAAATGATATGTCCCAACAATTTTCCCTCTAATTTTGCGAAGATGATTTTATTTGGATTCAATGATATGCTGTACTTTCTACATCAACTAAAAATCTGTTTTAAATGGAAAACATGATCTTCCCTTTTCTTAGAGAAAATGGTTACATCATCTATATAAACCACCACACTGTGGTTGATCAATCCCTGGAAAGCGATATCCATTTCCCTTTGCAACGTAGCTCTAGCATTAATAAGACCACAGGGAATTCTTCTATACACAATTGTTCCCCACTTCGTTCGAAATGTAGTTTTTAGCTTATCTTGCTTAGCCACCAATACTTGGTTATAGCCTGAAAACCCATCTAATAAGGAGAACAATTCAGAACTTGATACCATTTGGAGAATTTGTTCCATTGGTGGAACCAAATAGTTATCTTTATCTGAAGATCTGTTATGATTCCTGAAGTTGACACATGATCTTATTTCCCTTGACTTTTTCCTTATGGGAACCAAATTTTCTACCCATTCTGAATGCCTAACTCTGAAAATAAGCTTTGCATCAAGTAATTTCTTTATTTCATTTTGGATTAAAGGTTCCAACTTTGGATGCATTTTCCTTAGTTGTTGCTGAAATGGTTTTACACCCTCTTTAATGGGAATAGCGTGCTGAATGATACATGTCTCATATGTTTTCAAGTTTTCATATGTCCAAGCGAATATATCTTTGTATTGCTGAAACAAATCGATAAACCTGTTGCTCTCTCAGGGCGAGCAACATTTCCCCAAATTCACGTATTTGGGTTCAACCTCTATCCCTAAATTGATCTGTTCAAATTGCATGGATGAAATGTTTGTTTTGACATTGGCTGGCTTTCTGAATTTATTATGTAATTCAAACATCCCTTCTAGTTACCTTACTCCTTTGGGCACTTCTTCGTTTTGTAGTTTTTCTTGATGTTCTTCATCATCAATCAGAGAGTCTTTGAAACTTTCATCATTGGTCATGAAATTGATAATTTGCTCGTCATCATCAAACACCCTAAGATTGGTAATATTATCTGGTATAGCTGGTCTGAAAATAAGTTCAATAGCACATTTATTATTAGTAGGTACTAACCTAGCAGTGAAAACAACTAAAAAATTAGCTGCAACATTATTTAATATAGGAATTGAAGTTCTATTGAAAGCATTAAAATGTGCAATCAGATTCCAAACTTCGAATTGATACCCTTTCAGGTGCGGCGATAAACAATGTATGGTGTTTCTAACCTTTGTGACTACTATCGCGGAGTCACCAAAAACTTTTAAGTTTTTAACATTAAGTTAAATGGATTTTCTCAGGCCCTGGACTAGAGCTTCATACTCAGCAATATTATTTGTACATTCAAACTCTATTCTACAAGAGAGAAATTATTTGTTCTTTTCTAGGTCCATTAGGACACAATTTGCTCCTAATCCCTCTTGTGTTTTGGAACCATCAAAGTACAAAAACCAAAATATATCTTCTCGATCTATTTGATTAGTGTTACTTTCTATGTTAGAAACTAAATTTACTATATTACAATCAATATCATTAGTCCATGAGAAATGACAGAGTTCGGACTATGTGTCTGATTCACAACTGACCTCTTCAGCTTGATAATTCCCTGGATCAAGATCTAAAAAGTAGTTACCCAAGACTGAATATGAGAAGTTTATAGATTCATTCTTTCCCTCCAATTGAGTTACATTGTGTTTCATGTGCGGTTCCCTCATTACTTTAATATGATTTTGACTATTCTTATAAGGCAACCACATATGAGACCAATTATTTTCAAAGTACCCATTAAGTTTTGTAGACTAGTACCTACTTAATATCAATCCATAAGCTTTTGGGATGTCCACTACCATGATATCAACGAATTGGCAAAATCTATCATCTGCGAATAACCGAGTCAATACATCTTACATTTCTCCTATGACCTTGACAACAGTTCTGTCCAATTGAATAATATTACATGAGGATGGTGTAGGTTGACAATTAATCTTTTTACATATTGAGAGTGGCATGACATTATGAAGCCCCATAATCCACCAAACAGTTAGGTACATTATAATTAAAAATATCAGAGGACAACAAAAAGGGAAAACTCTACGATTCAGATCCCCCCCCAATACTTGTTTCATTAATTTCTTTGTTAGGTTCAATGTCTTCCTAGGAACTGCTGGGTTGTGGCTCAAATGCTTCCAGAAGCTTCTTTCTTTGCTGCGGTAAATTACATAATTTGAACAAAGAAATTTTTTCTATGGTCTTCATAATGTCTTCCATGATGTCATATCCCATGTCATGTTCCGCCATACCTTTCTTGAAACTTTCTATTTTTTTATCACGTCTTGTACATGTTTGTTACCTACTGGGTTGATCTCTTTAGTATTTTCTGGATTAAACTTAGGTGGTGTTTGGGAAGTATTGAGGATTCTCTTCAAATTTTCCTTCGTTTTCTTTATCTTAGGTAGTACTAGACTTTCATCCACTACTGGCCCTTTACTTTGAGTTGTGACATTTATTGAGGACATTTGTAGTTCTTCAGTTGTTTCCTCTTCATCCTCCCCTAGTGTGGGTGCCCAATCCCATAAGAGCATTGTGGTTTCCTCGATTGTTTCTTTCGGTTCTTTTGCTTGGTTTTCTTCTACATCAGGTTCTGACAATTGTGCATCCAACTATTGATTCGTCACTAAAGTCATTGAATTAATCCACTGTGACAATTTTTCTCAGAGTGCGGTTCTTCAATGGAAAGTAAAAAAATTGTCCATGCCTACCTCATTAAAATTCAGTACAACCGAATTATACACAGGTGGTCCACTTTCTTCCCTCTTCTTATAATATGGTTTGAATGTCCTTTTAGATGTGCTAGCGTCTTTGTCCTTTTCCAGATCTACTATTTTATTTGACAACTTCTGCACCATCTTAACTACATTCTCCAACTCACTTGAATTTTCTTCTTTAGGTTTGTTTAATAGGAAAGGTATTTTTCTAGCTAATGGTTTTATTTCTGGTTCTACAGTGTGTTTGGCTATACTGTCAAGTTTAGATTCTACTTTACTTGCTTCATCATAATTTTCTACCAATGTGCGTTTGACTGCTCTTTTAACAAACATTGCTATGGAGGGACTTAGTGCTGAAGCATAATATTCTATTAAAGTCTCTTCTTCTAGTTTCGCTGTAGCACTAAAATTACTTAGATGAGCAGCAAACCTATGGTTGGAATCTTGAAATTTCTCGTTCTTATCCAACCTTAGAGATAGAAATTATTTTGTAAGGGTGGCGATGGTTCGTTGACTACCAAATTTTCTTTTAAATATCCTTTCAAAAGTATCCCAATCTGTTATTGAGTTGGCTTGTAAACTGAAAAACCAAGATGAAGCTTTACCCTCAAAGGTATGTGGAAAAAGCCTACATACAACGTCTTCATTTTGAACACCTAAAAGTTCCAATGCTAAGTAATAAATTTGCTGGTGATCTTTAGCAGAAATGCCCTTCCCAAGGTCAAAATTTGGTAGAGCATTCTCTAGATGCTTGGGAAAATCATGCAAGGGTGCGGCCATATTTAGTGGTGTTCTAGCCCTCCATGCTAGTTTATTAGCATTTGTGGGTTGATTAGCGTTTTCAGCCATAATTCGACGAGGATTATGTGGTGGAGACTATGGAGGTGACTGTAATGGAGACTAAAAGGTAGGGGAATTTGGTCCCAATTGATCAAGTGGTGGTATGATCTCTTGTATGGATAAATCTACCAACTCTTCCAAATTTTCCACCAATATAGAATATTCGGTATAAGAAGGTACGTTCTTGGAATCCTTCCTTCTTGGTAATGTAGGAATTGATTTCAATCCTCCAAGCTTCTTCACGTAATATCTTGTATGCTTCTTAAGTGATTGATTTCTTCAAACGGAACAACATATAGAAGTTCTGACCCTTGTTTTTTAGAACCTACTCTCTCTTGTTTTTCACGAATGAAATCTTTAGGAAACTTAGTTTCAAAGGTCTTTCCAATGGAATAATTTCTTGTAAATGGATTTCCTCTACCAACCATGCACTGGCTGCCCTCCTTCTAGTGCCAAAAATGTTGATGCCTGGAAAATTTCTAGGTACAAACAGTAGGGATTCTCCCCAGCAAGCGATCCCAACTAGATTTCTCACCGTTTGTTGTGGGGAACCCATCCGGTTAGCAGCATGACTACTGTAGAATTAAGTGTTTAAGTCTGTTTTACCGGTTGCAGCCCAGTCCACCATTTATGTGATTTTAGGTTTAAGGATGAAATGCAAGTGCCTAAACTAAATGCAAGTGACCGATGAACAAGAACCTCATTAGAGATGCGTAGGTTCTTACCTCTCGTCTTACCACTCTTGCCCCTCAATCACTTCTACGAAATAAAAACAACTATGATCTAGCCTACTCTAAGCTAATCTATTTACCCTCAAGGGGAGAAAAGTTTATACAGAAAAGAGTAATGTATTGTGACGCTGCATATTGAATCCTACATATAGCTATTCAAATTATACATACATAATTACAACATAAAATATAAACAAAGATAGATTTGTAATGTTAAAACATTGATTACTCATTGTATGTACAAGATTTCCAGTAGAAAGTAAACATCATTGCTCATTGCAGAAATAATTCATTAAGTTAGAACGATCTCACAGTTGTATAAAAACTAAATAAGAAATTGTTTAGCATTAGCAATACACACAATCCATTTGAAAACTTGTACAACCCTTCCTCCAGTGAAATTGGGACTAATCGTGAACACCAGTCACACATCACCCCCAACAGGAACTCCAAAGCTATGTGCATATGAGTCCACACAGCCAAATGTAAATCGGATGATCTCGCCACCGTGACAACGGTGGTCACTATCACTTTCAAAGGAATGCTAGTGATATGTGAGATCGAGATTTGGGTCCCTAATTTCTGAGTTCCTAGTACACAGTATGTGTCAATGTAATCTTGAACACTAAGAGGGTCACCCCCTCAACTGGTGCCTTCCATGTTCACAGGTGCCCCTCTATGAGACAAACTAGTGATGAAATATATATCCTCTACAGTAAGCTCCAAGATTTCTCCTTAGAGATCAAAAAATCCAAGATGATGGTCCCATAAGTTCACCAAAGTTTCTAGAAAATGAACTTGTTCCCTCATATTTGATGTGCGGTATAGCTTGATCAAATTGCACCTTCACAAACCATTTAAAGTCACGGGATCACCCATTGGAAGACGATCAATGTCCTCATGTTCCCTTTCACGCCATTCTAGAACCATGGTCACCTGCCCAAACAATATTTTAACCATTATATTTTTCTTCAAATCACGTCTACGCATTATTCACGATTGTTCAGTGTAGATAGTGCAAATCATTCTCGGGTTTCTCACTATCAACCTGCAATTACATTTCGAAACTGCGATTTCAAAGCAGGCTACCCACGATTACCGCATAATGCCTTTAGGGAAGGCCAAAAACTCAAATTAAAACATGAAATTTAAAAATAAATGGCATGCAATTGAAGTAGAGGGAGATATGAATTACCCGGACTTCGCAGAATGAAGAGTCATTCATTGGATTTCCCACACCGATCGTTTGAAGTAGAGGAGTAAAATGGAACAAATGTGGTAAAAACTCAAATGGTATGTTTTTAAATCTATTTTCAACTATTTATAGTAAAAAAAAATATTTTTTACCCACTTTTGTATAGTTGAAGTTATTTTTTTGTCATATGAACTAATATAAGGTGTATTTACCTAAGTTTTATAGGACATGGATGAATTCTAACATAATTTCCTTTGCGTTTAGGGTATGAAGTGAAACAACTATATGCCATGCAATTAGAAACTATAGGCAAGTCTCTCCATTAGTATATTCTCTCTTCTTGTTGTTTACACTCTTTTACTACAAGGATATCATAATAGTTATCGACGTTTATATATAAAAAACCCACAATAAAACATAGGCCCTTATTATCATAGCAGGGGAGGGTGAAATCTAAGATTTCTATTTAGTAAACTCTGGTCCCCATTGGATATTTTGCACTTATACCTTATCCCCCGATGAACTCTAGGATCTATTTTCATCCATGGACTATGATGTATGACTACTCCTTACCTTGCAAACATCGTTTTTCTTCCACGGTTAGGGACTCCTTTACATGGGTAACCCTAGTTAGAACATTTTCTTTTCATTTTGGTGCCCATTCCGCAGTTGTGCTAGGTTGCGAGAGCCTTTGTAGTCATTTTTCATACCAAAATGGACGTCATTTTGCATATTTTACCAAACTACCCTTGATTATAAGGATCCCTCCCTTATGGAGTTATCTTTAATTCCTGTTCGACTCCTTAAAATTGACTAGATAGTCGAGTTAATTATTCCTTAAGACTCATTAAAGTAATTGAATGATCATCCACATTGGTGATAGTTTAGCCCTTTTTCGAAACATGTGGATTACTTACGAAAAAGGAATACTCTATTTTATTCAAAATCTAGAAGAGTATCTTCAGGTATAGGTTTATCGCTTTTCCAGGCCTGGAGGACTAAACTTACAAGAAAGGAACCTGTTCGAGCTTAGTTTTCTCTTTTTTGTGCTTTGGACCTAAACATGAAAATGATTATGAGCATTCCTTATTTCATTATCATGCTCGTTAAAACCTAGTACAAAGCATCGAGTTTACTATTGTTTGTCCCATTCTCGTAAATAAATGGAACTTTCCAAGTGATATTGCCTTCCTTCACACTCATTAAACTAAGGCTACGTGCTTGCTTTTGAAGGAGCGTCGATTGGGTGATATTTCACCCCTTTTTCGGACCTTGACGACTAAATACGTGTCACATGCCCCAATTTGAAAAAACAATTTAATGTTATTTAAGGAACATTGTGTTATATTTTATGCTAAGTTTGTAATTGATGACCCAATGGGGTCAAGAATAATTAATGTAATTCAGAATATTTTATTTATAAATAAATAAATGATGAGACAACAGCTTAGGGAAGCTGTTAAAAGAGTGTTTACTGGTTAATTGGTGGAGAGTAAAATGACAAGTGGCAGCATCCTCAAACCACTTCCAACTGTTGCAAGTGGCAACTTCCCTATATTTGTGGTCATGATTCACCAAGAAAGTGGAATCAGAGCAGGTGGCTCATTAAATGAAAACTGACCCAGAAGACCTAGGCACCTCTATAAAATTTCCCATTGAAGATAGTTGAGGTTGCTCATTCTGGAGGTGATCATTCAGGGTGAATGAATTTAATCAAGAGAAATTCAATGGAGGGGATTACTGAAGTGAGTTTGAGGGGTTAACTGCTAAGACTAAACTTATTGCAGCTTTTAGGCTGAAGTTCATACTGCTATGAACATATTTTAATTACTGAGGTAATTGGACCAGTTAGGTGACAGAGATCTTAAAGTTATATTCTCCACCCAGTTCTCTGCCAAGAAGACCAGGAACAAGCTTGGGGGTCCTGAGGAAGCATTGTCTAAGCGCTCTCTAGGAGTTTGGTTGGGAGGAACAGCCTCCTTAAGCTGTTGTCGTCTTATCGTTGATAGGTTCTATTTCTCTTTATGTTATTATATTTGTTTACTGTTTGCAGTAAAATGTTTATTAGTTTCTAACTGTAGGCATGTTAGTAGTTTAGGGTTTATGAAGAAAGGAATAATTGTTTAATCTTAGACTTGGTAAATTACAGATTATGTTAAAATTAGAAATGAATATGCAAAATGAGAAACAGATAGAATTAGAATTTCCATATTGTATTATTCCATGCCTGACTCAGGTAGTACTCTAGTACAGCTAGGTGTTCAGGTGAATAAGATGATTCGTTTACTTGAATGAAAACTGTAACTAGATTTTACTTTAGTTTGCTTATGATTTCTACTATAAAGAAGTATTAAATATTGTCTGCATTTATTTACTTCAATTATAAACTAAAAGATAGGTATGTAAAAGAATAGTAATAATATTATTTATAGAAATAATTCTAATACTAGTATTCTTTATAAAATATAGAGATTACAGTTTAATAATTAAACATAAGTATAGTAAATAGGATAACATCTAAAAACCAGGTAAAAAGAATTTGTAAAACATTTTTTATGACATTGAATTCCAGACACTGTGTGTCTCTGTCTAAGACAGAATGATTCTACTATAATCTATTTAGAACCACAATAGTCTCTACAGTAATACACTACTTAAATTTTGAAAGATAGATATATCCTTTTCACTAGTATGCAGCATTAAAATCCTAATCTTTCTTAGTGGAAATTTATAGAAAAAAATTTAAAAATCATTAAAGAACTCATTAAATAAACAGAGCTAAGAATTACTAAGTATAATATTACTATTATTGAGCTGTAGGGTTTATTTATTAATTAACCCTTTTAAGCCAAAAACCAGAGTAAAATATTACTCTTAAACACGGTAACTTTTCCCATAAACTGTGCATTAGAAATCATTATAAATACAGGGTAATAAATTAAAATATTACATAAACAAATGATTAAAAACAACAATTAAAATAATCAAATATTACTTAAACCATTTGCAAATACAGAATCCATTAATAAGGAATGGCTTACAGCCTTTAGAGTCAAAGGGTCGAGGCTCAGGCCTGTTAATAAAACAAAAATGCGTAGAATATATATATATATATATATATATATATATTAAACAGTATCAAAATATTTTATTGACAGGAGAAAAATCATGTTCACATTTACAATCCCAACTGTTTCAAAGCTCTTCCTTCACCAACCAAAATCTACTGTAAAAACTGAAATAAACTAGACAGAGGTCAACTAGCCTCTTTGAGTTCAAAGCTAGGCTCCTTTGTTTTAAAAATGAAAGCATTTACATTGTTCAGGCTGTAAGGCTAAAAACATCAAATAAAAACCAATTACATCACGACTTCCAGAGCCTTCTTCACCCTACACGAAGTACCCTTTAAGGGTTTCTAAAAACATTGACAAGTAATAAAGAAGCCTTGAAACATAACTAATAGAGAACCGAGGCTGTGCTTTACAACCAGAGGAACCATCTTCCAACAACCACAACTGCATGCAGGAAGAACCCTCAATGGAACCGGGGCTTACCAGTTGGATGCCCATGAAAGGACTGAAGTGTGAGCTCGTTTCCACCTACAGTATTGGAGCCGGAAGCAGGAACCTGCAAGTTCCAAACCAAATATTTTTAAATATTTGTGTGCAAAAAAAAAAAAATTGTAAAACCCTCATAAGTAAAACAAATGTAAAAACCGATTTAGAGAAAGAATTTACCTGCTGTAAATTGGAGTGGAAGCTACGGAAGGATGGCCACACCAGGTCACATTTGACACCATGCCGAGAGGAAGAAGACACAAGGTCACCTCTGCGAAGAAAACACAAGAAATCGACTCAAGTATACGAGGGCAGAAGCTATGGTGTTCAGTTGCAGGTTAAAAATAGTGAACCCTAGAGCCATAAAGAAAGGCCATTATCCACTCTTACTGTAACTCCATCCACCAGTAAAAGAACCCAAACCATAAACGACTTCACCCAGTAGTCACAGTATAGTATTTGCAGGCGAAATGCCAAATGTTAAAGGTGGTTACATGCCTCTCATGGCCGCGAGCTCTCAGCTCGGCCAAACAAAGGAGAAACTCTTGCGGGTCGCATTGCAACTGAGTAGGGTTTGCATGGTTTTAAGTCAACCAACGAGTGGATGTAACCTATCCATGTGCCCAACCAAATAATTATCCAAGTGTGGGTCAAAACCTTAAGTCAGTGCTACACAACACAATTTAAAA
>LPNX010647930.1:436629-454598 GCA_001517045.1 Pseudotsuga menziesii | reverse complement strand
AAACAAGTCAAATATATGGTGTAATTTTAGAAATAGTATAGAGTTAAGAGATGGTTATAATATAGCTTATAACTATATTAAAAAGGAAAAGCCATAAACCTCCACAAACATAACCTTTATACTATTTTGATGAAGGAAGTGATCAAGAAACTGAAGACTAACAATAATGGAGAATTTCTCTTAAAGATTCTAATAACTCATTGTTAAATTTATAATTGAAAAACATAGGAACTTGTTCATGCTTTAAGAGAAGGACATCCTTTGAGTATTGAAGTGAGTTTAGATGTGAGATCATTAAACAGTTCAAAGTGAACTTAAACAATTTGGAGTAAACTTAAACAGTTTGAAGTGAACTTAAACAATTTGAAGTAAACTTAAACAGTTCGAAGTGAACTTAAGCCCCAAATCCATGAGCTCTATTTTTTCTTTCTGGAAATTTATAAATAACCTTTGCTGTAAACATAAGATGATAAACAGTGTCTTAAGTTTTTAAACGATTGAAGGAACTTTGGTTAGTAGTTGTTCCAGCCAATTTAAACCCTTGTTTGGGTTTGATAAAAAGTCAATATGGTGTTAGCTATAAATACAACTATTGATTTATAACAACGTAAAAAGAATTGACTTTACCTTCCTGTAGACAAGCAGCTTATTTAACCTTCTCTTAAATTAGCACCTTAACTTGCTAGGAAAGTAATTTTCTCGACGTAATTTGAAATAACACCTACTGGATCTTACGCTTACCTGCTAAACCTGTAAGGAACCAACAACCCAATTGAGTTACCAGAACGCTAAGTAAGCCCCGATCTAAAACAAGAATTCTTACCTACTTGACAAAAGAAAATCATCAGTATATCTAGCAGTGGCTTAATGCAAGTCCTTTTCTAACTCTGATAAAATTAAAGTTGTTAAGTCACTAACAGTACTAACACAGGTGTTTAAGATTACATCCTTTAGTTTACAAATTCTTTTAATGAAACAATCCCATGATCTCTTATAAACTGTTTCATTTTCCACTAATCGTTAGCAGTTACTTAGCTGCGACTTTAGACATTTTATGTCACTTTAATTTTTTTTTAATTTTTATGAAATTTTGGGTTATTACATGTGGTATCAGAGCACAAGGTTCAAACACTAGGCCTTAATGAAGCTCAACTTGCTTATATGGAACAATAAATTTAAATAATTATGCTAATGTTGTTTTCTTTGAATGATACACACAAAGAAATTTGTTTCTGAGCTAATGATAGGTATGGAAAGATTGGAAGAATATGCAGATGAGGATTCTCCTTACACTGGATGAGATAATCTACAAAAGAACCTATACAAGAAGATATCACCAATAATTATTTCGAACTACTACAAACATTTAAAGAATTAAAATCAGAGATGGAATCAATTAAGAAACAAAATGAGAGGATTCTGAGAGCTCAAGAGGAGCTGAATCAAATCTTAATAGAAATATTTCATATTGAGGAAAAGGGTAAAAGAACTGAGTCTGAAGATATAGGTTATCAGCATAAGTATAAAAATACTAAACAAGTTAAAAACGAAAGTATCTCATCTTCCGAAGTATATGGTGATAAACACAACTCTCATTATACTAGTGACAGTAGTGAAGATAACCACCATACTAGGAAAAGAAAATATAAACCTTATGAAGAAATCTCTGGGGAGTTCAAGAAGATCAAGTTGCCAACATTTAATGGAGAAACTGAAAAGGGGGAAGAAATGGAATCCTGGCAATCCGGGATGAAGAAGTACTTCCAAATTTATAACTATTCTAATCAACTAAATGCCAGGATGGCTATTTATAATCTTACGGGAAAAGCTGATATATGGTGGTAGGACTTAAAAAGAGTGAAAGGTATAAGAGAGAAAAACATAAATTGGAGCACATTCAAGAAATATTTCAATTTTTTTTTTTATCTGAACAGTACTATGAGGAAAGGGCTAAGGAATTCTACGAGTTAAAACTGGGTACAATGAATATGAAAGAAATGAATAGTAAATTTTTAAGTCTGCTCAGGTGTATTGTGCCATACATTGTGGATGAGAAACCTAAGGTACAATGGTTTCTTAGCTGTTTACCTTATCATATAAAACACATGATTGAGTATGACAATTCCAAAACTCTAGAAGAAGCCATGAGGAAAGCAAATTTCTGTTATGAACAGAATCGTAAAAAGGAGAGTATGGCCAACTGGAAGGCCAAAAGGAATAATAACTTTGAACAAAAGAAGAAAGAGTTTGTACCTAATCGAAATTCTAAAAATAATAACACCATAAATTTTTCAAATAAGAATTTCCAAGGGAATAAAAGTCATTCACAGACCAATCAGAATAATCAAAAGAACAAAGAATATGCTAACAACCACAGTAACTACACACATAACTTTGAATGAAAAGAACCCATAAAGTGTTGGGAATGAAATGGTCCGTATTATGCATCAGTCTGCCCCAATCGGAAGAAGACTGTTAGCAATATCTACACAATACAGGAGGAGATGACCGTTGGTGATCTAGCGAGAACAATGCCCAGGATCAATGTAGCATTAGAGAATCGGCAAGTAGAATATCAAACTTCCATGGTGGAAGTTGAAGGTAAGATAACTCAAATACCTATATCTATTTTAATTGATTCAAGAGGTAGTTTAAGCTATATTTCTCCTAATTTGGTAGAAAAGTGTAAAATTCAAGTTGAAAAGTTTGCAAGTTCTTGGTTAGTTTAGTTAGCTACTGGTGCAAAGAGAAAGGTAATTAGCTTTGTAAAGAAGTGTGCAGTAACTATGGATCAATTTGAAACTTTTGTTAAGCTCAATGTACTACCTTTAGGTTCATATGATATATTAATTGGTATGGGTTGGTTCGAGCAGCATAGGGTGGTCTTGAATTGCTTTGATAAAACCTTTACTTGCATAAATAACGATGGAAAGTTAATAAGTGTAAAGGGAATCCCTAGGAAAGCAACAGTAAAGAAGATCTTTGCTCTACAGCTTAAGAGAGTTGCTAGGAAAGGCTGTAAGGCTTATGGAGTAACAATAATCGATGAAGAAAAAATGAACAACATAGATAAACTAAAATTAGAAGATATATCGATTCTAAAGGAATATTCATATGTTTTTCCAGATGAAATTCTAGGACTGTCTCCGAAACAAGAAATAGATTTTACTATTGAGCTGGTACCTGGTGCAGTACCCAACTCAAAAGCCCCTTATCAGATGAATATACTTGAACTAAATGAACTTAAATCACAGTTAAAAGAACTTAATGATAAGATCTATATTAGACCCAGTGTGTCTCCCTGGGGGGCACCTGTCATCTTCGTCAAGAAGAAGGATGGAACTCTACGACTATGCATAGATTATCATCAATTAAATAAAATGACTATCAAGAACAGATACCCGTTACCTCACATAGATGATCTGTTTGATCAACTACATGGAGCCACGGTGTTTTCAAAGATTGACTTAGGGTCTGGATATCACCAAGTCCGAATTAAGGATGAAGACATATTTGAAATAGCCTTTAGAACTCGATATGGACATTACGAGTTTGTCATTATTCCTTTCGGGCTTACTAACGCTCCAACTATTTTTATGTGTCTCATGAATAATGTAATGCACAAATATCTGGATAAATTTGTGGTCATATCTATTGATGCCATATTAATTTATTCGAAATCTGAAGAAGAACATAAATAACACTTAAAAATTGTCTTGCAAGAGTTACGAGAGCATCAACTTTTTGCGAAATTTAGTGAATGTGACTTCTTTAAAGATAAAATCTAGTACTTAGGTCATGCGGTGACTAAAGAAGGAATTTCGGTGGATCCCAAAAAGATAAAGGCAATCGAAGATTGGCTAGTCCCAAAAGACGTAACTGACGTCCGATCATTCATGGGTATTACCGGTTATTACCAGAGGAGGTTCATCGAAGGGTTTTCAAGAATTGCAAATCCGATAACGTCCTTGCAGAAAAAGGGGAAGAAATTTGATTGGAATTAGAAGTGCAAAAACAGTTTTAAAAAGTTAAAAACCTTATTAATCGTCGCACCAATTTTAAGAATTGTTGACCCTAATAAATATTTTATAGTATGTACTGACGCATGCAATGACAGTTTAGGTGGAGTATTGACTCCGGAAGGAAATGCCATTGCTTATGAGTCCAGGAAACTGAAGATTCATGAGAAAAATTATGTGACCTATGACTTAGAATTAGCTGCTATCATACATGCCTTAAAGATGTGGCATCATCATTTAATTGGAAGGAATTTTATCTTAATGACGGATAATAAAGGATTGAAATACCTGTTAGATCAACCTAACTTGAATGCTAGGCAAGCTAGGTGGCTAGCTTTTCTAAGTGAATACGATTTTGAAATTCGACACATCAAAGGAAAGGAGAATAAAGTTGCTGATGCATTAAGTAGAAATGCAAAGCTGAATTTTACAACAGCTATTGGGACTTATACAACAGATTTGGAAGAACAGCTTAAAGTGGGAATAGAACAAGATGAAGATTACCTAAAGTTACAAGTAAAAGTAAAAAAAAATCTAATAGAAAGTCTAAGTACAGGGTACGGCTTGAATGAAAAAGGATTATTATTGTATAAAGACAGATTATATGTACCTATGTACCCAAGATTAAGTTATTAATTTTAAATGAAATTCATAAAACTCCTTATTCAGGGAATCCAGGTTATCAGAAAACTATCTCCATGATAAGAAAAGATTATTTTTGGCCAAACATGAAAAATGAACTGGCAGAATATATTGCTAGATGCTTTGAATGTTAGCAAGTAAAAACTGAACATCATCCTCCAACTGGGCTACTTCAGCCATTGCCTATCGCTAGCTAGAAATGGGAGATAATTAGCCTTGATTTTGTTACTGGATTACCTAAAAATCAGAACTTAAATGACTCAATAATGGTAGTGGTTGACAAATTGAGTAAAGAAGCCCATTTTATACATGTAAAAACTACTTATAAAGATGCAAATATTGCTAATATTTTCTTAAAATAAATTTTTTAGTTGCATGGAATACCGAAGGTGATAATTTCAAACCGATACCCTAAATTTACTGGTAATTTTTGGAGATCTTTGTTTAAAGGATTAAATGCTACGTTAAATTTTAGTACCTCTTTCCATCATCAAATTGATGGACAGACTGAAAGAGTAAATCAGGTATTGGAAGATCTACTTAGAATGTACATAAAGGAGTAGCCAAGTAAATGGGAAGATTATTTACACCTGGTAGAATTTGCTTACAATAATCATTATCAAGCTTCAGCTAGGTATAGTCCTTTCGAAATTCTATATGGAAGGAAATGCAATACTCCCATCTCTTGGAGTAATCCAGTGGACAGGTTAGTATTAGGACTTGAATTATTGAAAGAAATGGAATTAATTATAAAATAGGTACAAGGTAATCTGAAAATTGCGCAAGATCGACAGAAAAGTCAAGCAGACCTTAAATGAACTCCAAAGGAGTTCCAGGTAGGCAAACATGTTTTCATTAAGGTGAGACCCAAAAAGAGTTCTCTGAGGTTGGGTAGCTGTGCTAAACTAGCACTTCGATATTGTGGTCCTTTTGAAATACTGTCCAGGATCGGACAGGTAGCCTATCAGTTAGCTTTACCACCAAATTTTAGAGTTCACAATGTTTTTCACATTTCTGTATTAAAAAAATATGTACATGATGCTACTCATGTTATTAATTGGAATAATGTGCAGGTGGAACCCGAAGGAGATATTCTAGTGGAACCAGATTGTATCCTCGAGCGGAGGGAGATCTCGCTTCGAAACCACACCATTGGTCAAGTGAAGGTGCAATGGAAGCACCTTAATCCAGAGGAAGCCACCTGAGAATTGGAAATCCATATGCGGGATACATATCCAATTATATTTCAGGGGAACTCTGAGGACGAGGAATAAATAACATCAAGGACGATGTTATAATTTAAGGGGGTGTGTATGTCACATGCCCCAATTTGCAAAAACAATTTAATGTTATTTGAGGAACATTGTGTTATATTTTATGTTAAGTTTGTATTTGATGACCCAATGGGGTCAAGAATAATTAATTTAATTTAGAATATTTTATTTATAAATAAATAAATGATGAGACAATAGCTTAGGGAAGCTGTTAAAAGAGTGTTTACTGGTTAATTGGTGGAGGAGACTGGGTGGAGAGTAAACGGACAAGTGGCAGCATCCTCAAACCACTTCCAACTGTTGCAGGTGGCAAATTCCTTATATTTGTCATCATGATTCCCCAAGAAAATGGAATCAGAGGAGGTGGCTCATTAAATGAAAATTGACCTAGAAGACCTAAGCATCTCTATAAAATTTCCCATTGAAGACAGCTGAGGCTGCTCATTTTGGAGGTGATCATTCAGGGTGAATGAATTTAATCAAGAGAAATTCAATGGAGGGGATTACTGAAGTGAGTTTGAGGGGTTAACTGTTGAGATTGAACTTATTGTAGCTTTTAGGATGAATTTCATACTGTTGTGAGCAGATTTTAATTACTGAGGTAATTGGACCAGTCAGGTGACAGAGGTCTTAAAGTTATATTCTCCACCCAGTTCTTTGCCAAGAAGACCAGGAACAAGCTCGGGAATCCTGAGGAAGCGTTGTCTGAGCGCTCTCCAAGAGTTTAGCTAGGAGGAACAACCTCCTTAAGTTGTTTTGGTCTTATCATTGACAGGTTCTATTTGTCTTTATGTTATTATATTTGTTTACTATCTGCAGTAAAATGTTTATTAGTTTCTAACTGCAGGCATGTTAGTAGTTTAGGGTTTATGAAGAAAGGCATAACTGTGTAATGTTAGACTTGGTAAATTACAGATTATCTTCAAATTAGAAATGAATATGCAAAATGAGAAATAGATAGAATTAGAATTTCCATACTGTATTTTGCCACGCCTGACTCAGGCAGTACTCTAGTACAACTGGGTGTTTAGGTGAATAAGATGATTCTTCTACTTGAATGAAAATTGTAACTAGATTTTACTTTAGTTTGCTTATAATTTCTACTGTAAAGAAGTATTAAATATTGTCTGCATTTATTTACTTCAGTTATAAACTAAACGATAGGTATGTAAAAGAATAGCAATAATAATATTTATAGAAATAATTCTAATACTAGTATTCTTTATAAAATATAGAGATTACAGTTTAATAATTAAACATAAGTATAGTAAATAGGCTAACATCTAAAAACCAAGTAAAAAGAATTTGGAAAACATTTTTTACAACATTGAATTCCAAACACTGTGTGTCTCTATCTAAGACAGAATGATTCTACTATAATCTATTTAGAACCACAGTAGTCTCTACAGTAATACACTACTTAAAATTTGAAAGATAAATATATCCTTTTCACTAGTATGCAACATTAAAACCCTAATCTTTCGTAGCAGAAATTTATAAACAAAACTGTAAAAATCATTAAAGAACTCATTAAATAAACAGAGATAAGAATTACAAAGTATAATAATACTATTATTGAGCTGTAGGGTTTATTTATTAATTAACCCTTTTAAGAAAAATTCCAGAGTAAAATATTACTCTTAAACACGGTAATTTTTCCCATAAACTGTGCATTAGAAATCATTATAAATACAGGGTAATAAATTAAAATATTACATAAACAAATTATTGAAAACAAAAATTAAAATAATCAAATATTACTTAAACCATTTGCAAATACATAATCCATTAATAAGGAATGGCTTACAGCCTTTTGAGTCAAAGGGTCGAGGCTCAGGCCTATTAATAAAACCAAAATGCGCAGAATCTATATATATTAAACAATATCAAAATATTTTACTAACAGGAGAAAAATCCTATTCCCATTTACAATCCTGACTGTTTCACAGTCTTCCTTCACCAACCAAAATCTACTGTAAAAACTGAAATAAACTAGACATAGGTCAACAAGCCTCTTTGAGTTCAGAGTTGGGCTCTTTTGTTTTAAAAACAAAAGCATTTACACTGTTCAGGCCGTAAGGCTAAAAACATCAAGTAAAAACCAGTTACATCATAGCTTCCATAGCCTTCTTCACCCTGCATGAAGTACCCTTTAAGGGTTTCTAAAAACATTGACAAGTAATAAACAAGCCTTGAAACATAACTAACAGAGAACCGAGGCCGCGCTTTACAACCACAGGAACCAACTTCCAACAACCACAACTGCATGCAGGAAGAACCCTCGATGGAACCGGGGCTTACCAGTTGGATGCCCATGAAAGGACTGAAGTGTGGGATGGTTTCCACCTACAGTATTGGAGCCAAAAGCAGGAACCTGCAAGTTCCAAACCAAATCTTTTTAAATATTTTTTTACAAAAAAAAAAATTGTAAAACCCTCGTAAGTAAAACAAATGTAAAAACTGATTTAGAGTAAGACTTTACCTACTGTAAATTGGAGTGGAAGCTACGGAAATTTGGTCACACCAGGTCACATTTGGCACCATGCTGAGAGGAAGAATACACGAGGTCACCTCTGCGAAGAAAACACAAGAAATCAACTCAAGTATACGAGGTCAGAATTTATGGTGTTCAATTGCAGGTTAAAAACAGCACAACCCTAGAGCCATAAAGAAAGGCCATTATCCACTCTTATTGTAACTCCATCCACTAGTAAAAGAACCCAAATGATAAATGACTTCACCCAACAGTCATAATATATAGTATTTGCATGTGAAATGCCAAATGTTAAAGGTGGTTACAAGCCTCTCATGGCCGCAAGCTCTCAGCTTGACTAAACAAAGGAGAAACTCTTGCGGGTTGCATTGCAACTCAGTAGGGTTTGCATGGTTTTAAGTCAACCAACGAGTGGATGTAACCTATCCACGTGCCCAACCAAATAATTATCCAAGTGTGGGTCGAAACCTTAAGTCAGCGCTGCACAACACAATTTAAAAACTCATTTCAAAAACCTTATAACCTATGATTGCTAATGATATATATATTCCAATAGGTTTAAACTATATAAGATAGGCTTGCCATCATTCGATTCATCATAGTAGTTTGTTTGGTAGGTAATTCTACTTTAGGTTATAACTCAAAATACAATTGTTATAACTTAAATACTTTAGTTATAACTTGAAAAACTATTGTTACAACTTGGATGTTATTTGTTATCGTAGAAAATCTTCATGCTTTCAAACAAGTCAAATATATGGTGTAATTTTAGAAATAGTATAGAGTTAAGAGATGGTTATAATATAGCTTATAACTATATTAAAAAGGAAAAGCCATAAAATTCCACAAACATAACCTTTATACTATTTTAATGAAGGAAGTGATCAAGAAACTGAAGAATAACAATAATGGATAATTTCTCTTAAAGATTCTAATAACTCATTGTTAAATTTATAATTGAAAAACATAGGAACTTGTTCATGCTTTAAGAGAAGGACATCCTTTGAGTATTGAAGTGATTTTAGATGTGAGATCATTAAACAGTTCAAAGTGAACTTAAACAGTTTGAAGTAAACTTAAACTGTTCAAAGTGAATTTAAGCCCCAAATCCATGAGCTCTATTTTCTCTTTCTGGAAATTTATTTTGCTGTAAACATAAGATGATAAATAGTGTCTTAAGTTTATAAACAATTGAAGGAACTTTGGTTAGTACTTGTTCCAGCCAATTTAAACCCTTGTTTAGGTTTGATAAAAATTCAATATGGTGTTAGCTATAAATACAACTATTGATTTATAACAATGGAAAAAGAATTGACTTTACCTCCCTGTAGACAAGCAGCTTATTTAACCTTCTCTTAAACTAGCATCTTAACATGCTAGGAAAGTAATTTTCTCGGTGTAATTTAAAATAACACGTACTGGATCTTACGCTTACCTGCTAAATCTGTAAGGAAACAGCAGTCAAATTGAGTTAGCAGAATGCTAAGTAAGCCCCAATCTCAAACAAGAATTCTTACCTACTTGACAAAAGTAAATCATCAGTATATCTAGCAACAACTTAATGCAAGTCCTTTTCTAACTCTGATTAAATTAAAGTTGTTAAGTCACTAATAGTACTAACACATGTGTTTAAGATTACATCCTTTAGTTTACATATTCTTTTAATGAAAAAATCCCATGATCTCTTATAAACTGTTTCATTTTTCGCTAACCGTTAGCAGTTACTTAGCTGCGACTTTAGACATTTTATGTCACTTTAAAAATTTTAAATTTTTACGAAATTTTGGGTTATTACAATATGAAAAAGGTATACCTTAGTTCTTCAGAAGCTAAGAGAGTTCTCCTTTGGATTGTTTTATACTTTTTTGAACTCGAGAGACTGAATTTACGAAAAAGCACCCCCCTAGAGTCTTCTTTGGAGTTTTCAGACTCTCAAAACTATGAAAGAACCAACAAACATTTACTAATTCGGGCTCATAAAATCTACGTATCAGTGACATATCAAGCATTATTCTCTCTTCTCTTCAAACTTGTAAAAAATTAAGAAATACCCGAGTTGACTTTCTTGGACTCATTAAAACTTAACTAGAAAGGAAAGGAAGAATTTTACTCTTTGGGTTATGGGTTTGTTGGAAGCATGTCATCCTTGAACAAAGCACTCGTTTGAGCTTCTCGATACTCATGTCTTAGTTTTTCACTTCTCATTTCAACTATCACTTTGAGTCATTACTCCTCCACTTATCCTTAATACGTGGGGAATGTGTTCATGTCTCCTACATAAAATATAAGTCTAGTTGTGCCATTTGAAAGTCTAAAGTTGCCTTGGGTCATCTCTATGTCATGGTCATTGTTTAAGGATATTCAAACAATGTCTGATTATCCTAATCCCTATCATTCTTATTCCTGAGATTTCCTATGAATATTTTTGAAGGATTCATTGGTTTCCTCCTTGCACTACAGCTTCCGATCAGTACCTACTATAGAAGAAGACCTAGAGTTTCAAAGATGGTACCTTAGGATTCACTACTCATATTAGTGGACTCCTTTGCATCAGTGGTCACTATAATTCATTCACTGACACTCTGATGGATTCCTTCTATGTTCAACTTCAACTCGTATATTCACATGGTAGGATTCATACTAGTTTCTATGGATTTGGACGAATACCTTTGGTTACAACCTCTATAACCAAAGTTGCACAATATTGTGTTATGCTTTGTGACATTACTTCCAACTATTGAAGACTCATCATTGTACTTTTATGTCTTTTATCCACCATTGTAAAATAGGCGTGTCCCCGCCGCCCGTACTATATGATGTAATTGAATCTTGTAAAGGAGCTAGTGTTCCACTTTATTGAACATGGCATCCTCAATAATGATTTTGTACATGAATTTGATCTGTCTGTTTCAGGTACCTCTCTGTGACCTTCATAGCTGAGTCTCTCCATGATAAAATAGTTGTAATGTATTTCGGCCATCACTTCCCTCTGGCCTCATACATTAGGGTGCATCTATTATACTATGAAACGACACTTCTCCATCCGAGTACTGAAACTGAGCACGTTGATACACAAAATGAAATTATGGATTGAAGTAGCCTAAAAACTATAGATGAAGAGAAGCCTTTATGCACATTACTTCCTTCAACCTTTCCTATGTTTTTAAAGGAGTTTGTATTTCATTCATGACTTATCTCATTAAAAGTCATGTGTCATTTGTGGGTATCGCCATATGCAACCCATGAATGGATGATCAAATGTTGCATTCATGGGTTTCCTTTATAAGAGTCATGATTCATTCGTGATCTGGCTATATATGCACCCGCGATTACTTTAATACAAAAGTTAAAAAATAAAAACATGATTAGTCAGGGACAGTTGGGTTTGAAATCATAACTTCCCCAACCTCCCTAACCATTATATACCTCATAAATTATTCTCTTCAACAAGCATAAATATAGGAGAGGGCTAGAGGTTAAAAGAATAAAGGAATAAGAGCAAGGTTATACTGGAGGAATACATTGGAGAAAGGAGCAAGAGAACTCAATTCCTGGTCAACGGAGAGGTTTGTCTCAGGAAAGGTTGTAATGTTCCCTACTACTTATGAATAAAGAGTGATTTTCTTCCATACTTTGTGTACATGTGTTCTTATTGTTATGAAATATGAAATATATTTTTGTTTATCTTTATATGCAATTATAATATTTCATATTTCCTTATATAACAAGTAAGATATATGTGGAAAGATATCAATTTCTTCTGCAGGTATTGAAGACCTAAAGCTTGAGGATCATTTAGAGAAAAGGATAAATCTTGGATTGGCCTTCAATAATAAGGTACATGTTCTTTCTTCCCTATTTTCCTCATAAATGTTTCTGTAATGATGTATGTATGCAAGTCAAAACTTGGATAGGACCCTATGTCATAAGGTAGAATCCCTGAACAACAATCATGAACTCTTTTCTCGAGGTGGCATTTGATGTGTTTACAAAATGTGACCCCTGATCACTGATCAAGTTCAGTGGAAAACCAAATATTGTGACGATGTTCTCATATATAAACTTAGTGACTATCTCACTTGAGCAAGTTTTGGCAGGTTCTTCCTCTACCCATTTGGTAACATATTCAACCATGGTGATGATATATCTTGCTCCCATCCATCTACCAGGTTTCAGAAATGGACCTATGAAATTAATCCCCCAAATTTCAAATGTTAATCTTGGATTTACGAATACTAAAGGAATTTTTCGTGCTTGGTAGAGTTCGATCGATTCGTTGGAATTGGTTGCACTTTTTCAAAAATTCTCAACAGTCTTTGTGTATGGTCGGCCACCATAATCCTAATTGTTGGATTTTTATTCTTGTTGTGTCACCTTGAAAGTGACCTCCTGTCAGACCATAATGCGCTTCATCGATCATATCCTATCTTTCATGATCAAGAAAAAATCATCGTAATACGTCGTCTTGTCTAAGATTATATATAAATCCATTCATTATTGTGTACGGTGCATCCTTCATTGCCAAGATTTTCTTTTTCTTTTCATTCATTCCTCCTCAAGCTTGCCCTTCTTCTAGAAATTGAGAAATATCTGCTAGTTTAGATGTTACAACCTCAATTCTAAATAGTTGAGCATTCGGTAAGCCATCTTCAATTCCAGTCGTTTTTTCACCAGTGTCTATTCTCAACAGATGGTTGGGTTCGATATTGGTTTTTCCTGGTCAAACTATGACTTCAAATTCAAATTCCAAAAATAATAATAACCAACGATAAATTCTCCCATGATGTAGAGGTTTATTAACCAAGTATTTTAGTGCTTGGTGGTCTATTTAGAACACAAATGGGTTGTCCAGTAAATAGTGTTGGTATTTCTAGAGTGTGAATACCATTTCGAGTGCTTTCCTCTTGGTTGTTGAATAGTTCCTTTCATATTTATTTAATTTTCTGTTATTGTAGGCATTTGGATAATCCATTCCATCATCACCAGGTTGAGTTAGAATTTCATCAATTACTACTCCTAAAGCATCAACGTGTACGTGGAATTTGATCGGCCAATTTGTGAACCTTAGTATAGATGCTTCGACTAATTTTTTCTTTAAGATGTCAAATGATATAGCACATTCGTCGGTAAGACGATACTCTTGATTTTCTTTTAATATATCTTATAAATGATAAGTCATTTCCGAGTAGTGACGAATAAATTTCCTATAGTATCATGTATGTCTTAGAAAAACTCTTACTTATTTAGGATTAACATGTGGTTTTAGGTCAAGAATGATTTTAATCTTTGTATAGTCTACTTTAATGCATTCTTTGCACACTACATGTCCCAAGAGGATTCCTATCGAGCTGGAAAATATGCATTTTTTTATGTTTAGATATAACTGAATTTGTCGACATCTCTCTAGCATGAGCCTTAAACACTTGCAATGATCTTTCAACATGGAATAAATTTTCCAGTCATCAAAATATACAGTCATAGTTTTGTAGATACATTCCTGAAATGCATTAAGGACAATTCTTTAAAACACAACTAGTGCATTTTTCAGCCCAAATGGAATAACCTTATATGAAAATGATCCAAACTTGCATACAAATGTGGTCTTGTATTGGTCTTCCTTGGAAATGCGTACCTGATTATATCCGGGAAATCCATCTATAAACAAATAACATTTGTGTCCTACGACTTCATTAAGAATTTCGTCGGCAAAAGGGGTCGGAAATGGGTATGTGAGTGTTACTTTATTAATTTCTCGAAAGTCAACACAAATTCATAGACATGTTGGGTCATGATGTTTAGGTTGGACCACCATTGGGATCGCCCATTCTAATTGATCAATAGGGTAAATAATTCTAGCAGTAAGCATACTATCGATTTCTTTCTTGACTATTTCCTTATATTTGTGTGCAAGTTTGTATGGTATTTTTTTTACTAGTTTTGCATTGGGTTTGATGTCGATTTTCATTTCTCCCATTTCTTGAACAAGTCCTTTTAAATATTTGTAATACCTAGAAAAACATCCTGAAATTATTTTAATAAATTGACGATTTCTGTCGTCTGTTCCTCGTTCCAATAATCACCTATTTTTCCATTTTAGGTCTATCGTCATTGGATATATCTACTTCTTTTAACTTGACTTTTGCATCCATCCATTCTGGTGCTTTTCTTTTGTTGATTTTTCGGTTACCTTTTCTAAATTGTGAGAATGTTGGTGTGAAATTTGCTGCTGATAATATCTCAAGGTCTTCTTTTTCTAATTTTTTAATTTTAAGTATCGTTCTCACCAGTTTTGAAGTTTCTAGATATTATGTTTTCCATTTAAATATTTTCCATTTTTTTTTTCTTCTGTTTCCAACTGAAGTCTCGTCGAACATTGGATTTGGGTCGATTTGACATTGTTACATGTAGCATTTTGTCAAACCAATCGATGCTCCTATGCTAGTACCTTATTGGTTGTTGGTTGTAGGAATCTGTTGACCTGGTTGCTTGCGTCGATTGGTGACTTAACATGTGTTTCAAATTTGAAACACATAATTCTTATTAATAGTTGACAGATATCTTTCATTTATATACACAGTAATAGTTTCACTTCATATTTAGGATCATAAGACTTGGATATTGGACTTTGTCATTGCTTTTATGTTATACAGAATTGGTTTCATTTCCTTATACCTCTTATTCTACCAACCATTCCTTAAATGCTTTGATATCCTGGTACATACCTGTAATTACCCATCTGTTATATACCAGCTCTGTTCATTATAAACTGTACAAATAATTGATGTTAACCTAGTATCTGTAGATTGCTATTTGCCTTGGTTTGATACCAGCCTCTATTTTTTATTTGATTTCATCTGATTGAATTCTTTCAATCAAAGATTTCCTTAAGCTTGGATCCTGTAGTCTAGGTCCAAATTTAGGGATAACACTTTCCAAGCTAACCAGAGATTCATTTTGGTGTCAGATAGTTGTGTACCTTTGTACAAATTCAGCTATACATATGATTATGTAATATCATCTTCAAAGAGTTTTGTAGACAGCTTCCTAGATCCAAAAGGTAATCGGTACAATCCAAAAATGGCTCCAACCATTCAAAAGGACAAATGGCGGAAAAGACCTCAATGGGTTACGTTAATAAGAAATCATGTGGAGGTTATGGTCGCAGACAATAAGATCTTTCCAGTTTTTTTTTTTAAAGCAACATTGTAAGAGGCGCCCCCTACTACCAGAGCATTTAAGAAAGCAGGCTCAATCTAGAGTGGTCCAAATTCAGTTTTATATTGACAGCAATAGAAGTATTATTTAGTGTTACTGGATTGGAATTTGCTTATTCACAGACCCCTATTTCTATGAAATCAGTTGTTCAAGCATTCTGGTGTTTGACGTCTGCTGAAAGGGAGTATGCAAACGCTGGTTTCATTCAATGTTCATCTTCACGAGCTGTGTTACACCATGTTTAGGAAATCTGGGGTTATGTTCAAACCCTAAGGATATACATTTTGAGGGCTTGTTGACTGACAGAGTTTCCCTGGTTAAGAGTAATATTTTGTGAATATTCAGAAAATCAGGGTTGCTTTGCAAAACCCTAGAGCGTGTAATTTCAGGTTTATAATATATGGTATATATTCCTACCTGCATTTTCAGTTTCAACACCGTTTGTTTCAGCATTCAGCCATAATATGAAATGCACTGTTCAAGATAACACTGTGTGGATATTTTCAAGGTTTGACAGGGTCTTCAGGGTTAAGACTTACTATTAGTTTAATTTAAACTTCATCAGAATTATCACTCTGTTTGTTTACAAAGTTTGACCTCCAGCACAAGAAGAGATGTATTCACATCCCAGGTGTTAGCACAGAGCCGTATGCAGCAGGTTATCTCTGTTTTGGTTTGAGACATAGAGTATTATTGCTCTTCACAGTTAAGTTGAAATCCTTGTAGGGTTTCAAAATGTCAAAGGAGATTGAAGAGGAAGAACCAGAACCGGTGGTAAAGAAAAGACCTGGAGGTCTCATATGCAGATTGGAACCCAGCAATACAGAGTGGATTAAACAATTCCCAAGGTCTGCTAGGTTGATACAGAGATCAGGTTGGTTTAACTTCTGTGACAAATTGCAGGGATATCATTCCAGATTGACAATGGCTTTCATTGAGAATTATGATGATGACAGAGTCTAGTTAGAGAGCTTAACTGTGAGAGTTAATGAACAGTCTATTGCTGAAGCTATCAATGTGCCAGCAGAAGGTGAGAGATGGTTCAAACAAAAAGAATTCAAAGAGGATTTCAGTGAGTTTTTGATTCTGGGTAATGAAAAACTTGATTGGAAGAACGGTGTTCATGTCAATAGGATGAAGCCATCGTGGAGAGTGCCATTAGAAGTTGTCTAGAATTATATTACCTGCGATGGAAGGTATGACCGAGTCTTAAAATGTCATTTGAAGCTTTTACTGCATATTCAAGGTGTTACACAACTAAACCTTCCTTTTTACCTACTCAAGAGCCTTCAAAAGATGATTTCTAAGGTACAAAAACACCCATCACATACGACCAGATCAATTTATCATCAAGGATTAATTAAGCTGTTGGTATTAGCCCAGCTGGAAAAGGAAGAAAGGTCATGGATTTCTTTGTTGATAGAGCTAGGTTTTGATGAAAACCCTAGAGAAAAGGGTAAGAAAATGGTTGATGAGGCCAGCCAGCAAATAGAAAACCCTGCAGATGCAAATCAGAAGGATAAAAATGAAGAAATAAATGCTGTTAATAAGGCTGTACAGAACAATGTTGATCCTGAAACACCCTGCATACGAGAAGGTATAGAAAATCTTAGTGATATATTTAAAAGTATAACTTCTAAAAAGACAATGTGCAAACAACTATTCAAGGAGGATAAACCAAGAACTAGATTAAGGGAGAAACTACAGACAAAAGAAAGAATAGCACAGAAAGGTGCTAGAGAGGTTGTGATTATAGAAGACGCAGCCAGTGAAGGAACAATAAACACAGTAGAATATAAATATTCTGAGAATATGGAGGAATTCATTGACATTTAAGGAGTGGCAGGTGCCATACCAGAAATATTTTGCATAGATGAACCAAACAGGCTTAATGAAGGTTCAAAACCAAGAAATCTGCCAGAAGAAAAAGATTATATGAAAGAAGAAGATATAGATGTTACTCCAGAGCTTGGTCAATGTCAAAATTCCCTTCAAACATACAAGGAACAAACCATATACTTGCAGGAGATCAATGAAAAGTTATTGGTGGCAAACAAGAGGTTAAGGGAGGATATGGAAGAAAAGGAGGCAGAGTTTCAAAAACTGTTGATGGTTTCCAGAAATATCCTTAAAGAGAAACGAGCTATGCAGCAACAGCTTGAGCATTTCAAAGCCCAGGAAAAGGAGAATGATAAATATATGGAGCTGGCTAGACTTCAGAGGAGCTCCCAGGTGCTTAATGATTTGGCTACTTTAGCTGAAGCTTCTAGAAGCTTGTAGATGTTTTAAAGTTGTTTTATTTCAAACTCATAAAATTATATATGA
>LPNX010647930.1:306226-436208 GCA_001517045.1 Pseudotsuga menziesii | reverse complement strand
CTTAAATGCTTTGATATCCTGGTACATACCTGTAATTACCCATCTGTTATATACCAGCTCTGTTCATTATAAACTGTACAAATAATTGATGTTAACCTAGTATCTATAGATTTCTATTTGCCTTGGTTTGATACCAGCCTCTATTTTTTATTTGATTTCATCTGATTGAACTCTTTCAATCAAAGATTTCCTTAAGCTTGGATCCTGTAGTCTAGGTCCAACTTTAGGGATAACACTTTCCCTTCTGTAAAGGTTGGAGTATTTGCTTGTGTTGTGAGTTTTTTACCTCCGAATATTTCAACAAAGTATGTTGATGTCGTGGTTCAAGTTTGTAGTCTTGATTGATGTGCATCCCACCATCTTGCGGCTTGTCCTATAAATGTATCGACTAGACTTTGTATATGACCTTGTTTTCCTATGTTTTTTGAGACTTCTTCGATATGAGAAGCCTAGCCGATTCATATTCTTTGTATCTCAGCGGTGGGCTTGTCGATGGTTCATTTTTTGTGTGTGCCAATGTAAGATACTTTGGGATGCTAATGATATAAAATCACTATTTGGTTTTTGTTTGTAGGAATGGATTAGATTTTCTAGCAGTCTCACGCTTGTAGTTCATATTTTTATATCTGCCAATCATAGGGTTCAATGTTTGAATTATATCGAATTGATTCAAGATTACCGAGATGGAGTTCACCACATGCATTTGGTTCAGTATAATATTCAGTGTTCTTTATTTGTTATAGTTGTTGGGTATTGACATCGTCATTAATTGGTTCTTCCCAAGGTTCTCCTTGTGACGGGTGTATTGGTACAATAATTTTCTGTCCATTTCCTTTTAGTTTATTTCTTTCTTTGTCCAATGATATTGATTCTTTCATTTTTCTTCTCCATGGTCGACCAACTAGTGCAGGGAATGAACTAGATCCTTCCTAAGGATTGATGATTTCAAGGTCGACTTGGGTTTTGATGCCTTTAATGGTCGTGTCTACATTTTTCCATACACCAATTGGTTCGATTAATCCTTGGTTGACTAGTTTTAGGTAGATTCATGACTCATCCAATTGTGGTCTACCAAGTTGTTCCCACATGTCGCGGGTCATAATATTTACCTACAATCCGAAGTTGAGAACAAATTTTTGGATGCAATAACCTTCAATTTCTAAGTCAACATGGGGATCTGCATCATTTGTATCTTTTTTAATCTGCATATATTTTAAGATTGTTTTTCTTCATCAGACTTGTTTTTGATATTGTACATTAGATCTATTAATTTTGCGATAGATTTTTATTTAGTTATCAATTTGATTAGCTCGTTAATATCTTCTTATCAAGATTCATCATAGTCTTCTTTTGATTCCAATTCTTGAAACATTTTTGATGCATTATTATATATAGTTGTTTTTTCTCAATAGGATTCAGATAGTCTTATTTACTTTTTACTTTACTAATATGTGGATTATCAAGTTCAATTTTTGTTTCGTGTCGAGTTACAATATGGAGATTCTTAGTTTTTATAATATTAGACTTAAGAACACTAGACAAGACGTTAACATTCTTCTTATTATATATTTTTTCAAGCATGGTAGGGAAATCCTCCAAGAAGTGATCACCTACTCCACAGTTTGTACAAAATTTTAGGTATGTTCGATTTTTCTAAGGACGTTCTGCATGTCGATGTCCTTCATTGAGGCATGTGTAGCACTGAATGGGTTGACGTGGTCGATTTTCTCCGTTTCCATTATTTTAACCTCTTCCTTGGAATCCCCCTCACTAGTTGAAGTATTCGTTCGGTCGATTATATCATTGAGTGTCATATCTTGTACAATTATTGTTCCTGTCATTCCGGTCCTTTCTATTGTCATTCTTTTCATTATTATCATTCTGGTTAACAAAATTGGTATGATATACTGCATGATAGTTCTATCTATTTTTCAAGTTTAGTCGACACTCCGTTGTGGAATGATTTTTAACTTCACATATAGCGCACCAACGAGATTTCTCATTCTTCATGTTGTATGGGAAATCTTTTGTCGTATGTGAGTCATGCTCTTTGTAGATGTCGCAAAAACATTTTGATTGTACCAAATGGATGTCCTTCCATCGATATTCTTGTCGACAGTAGTCTTTTGTGTGGCTGACCGTGGAGCATTTTGTACACCATACTTCATTTCCTCTAGGGCTCATTTCCCTGATGGAATTTTGCATACTTTCGAGTTGTTGTTCAATACATTGATTGATACGGACTAAGGGATAATCTTTGTCCATTTCTATGTGTAGTGCTTTCGTCAACGCATCTTCGTATGTATTGAAGTTATCCAATCGGATATGCATTATGATTTTCTGTAATAATCATGCCACAAACCATTGGATCAGTAGTTTTTCGTCGATGTTGTACTCAATTTGGATAAGAAAATATTTGAATCATTTATCATATTTAATGACAGTTTATGTCAGCTTTTGTGCGGTAGTCTTTAACTTTTTAGCCACGAGATGTTTTGCATCAGGGGTCTTGAAGAAGGACATAAATTTATGTTTTATTTGACCTTTCATTGCGTTTTTAGTTTTTTCTATGTAGTTCATGTACCATGTCAGTGCTATCTTTCGAAGGGTGCCAACAAACTGTTCCATTTGTCTATATTCACTCGTGATGGAATTAGCTTCAAATATTGATTCACACATGAACCAATGTCTTTTTAGATCCTCATATCCCTCATAAAGAGGGATCTGTGATGTGACATGCACCATATCATCTAGAATTTTGACTTCTCCTATCAGTGGCGATGATGGTGGTTTACCTCCATCAACTCTACTTCTTTCACAATTGTTTTCTACAGGTACGGTTTCCAAAGGTGTGTATTCCCCAATTTTGATAGCACTATCATTGGTGTCAGTTGGATTTTTTTTTACTATCAAAAGTTGACTTTCTGAGTCTTACTTTTATCGATGCCCAAGTGAAATTTTGTTCGAATTGGGTTGTGTTTCTTTTCGAGGATACCGACTAGCTTGGTGAACTATTCGATGATGGATATGGATGGGGGGTTCTTCTGCACATTCGAAATAAAGTAGATGAAAAATGAGATTGGAGAATTTGGGTTGAAAGGTGACCGAATTCCCTTCATGTGGTTGATTAATTAATAGTCTCTTGACTTCATTTCCTTCATCGTCTAGTCGAATCCATATGCATGATTGAACAACGTGGAGTCCTAAATATTCTTCACCAATGTTTTGCACTTGGGAGCTCCAGGTAATATGTGGCGAGGAGTGTGGTGTTATAATCTCAGGTATATTTACTTGGAGAGATCTTCCATGCTTGTTCCATGAATCTTCATCCATAGGTGATAGATCCTCATCAACGCCTTCTTCCTGTCGAACCTAACTCGACTTTGTCAGATTTCCTTCTATCTCTCTCACTATGTTTGAATTTATTTCTTTCTGGAGTATTTTTTCTTGCTCCCTTATCTCTTCCCACCACTTCCTTATATTATCCTATTTGATATTTTGAATATCCGTAGTGCTTTTGTGTGTCATTGTTCTATTTTTATTTTTTTTGGTTTTAATTTTCCACTGTTGGTCATGTCGTGTATTCCTTTGTTGATCGGTATTCATTTACTTTATCAGAACACGGTCAACCACCCCCCCATTTCCAACACAAAATCTTTTTAGTGAGTTAGGGAGTAATATTTCATTTTTTGAGGAAATATTCCCACTCACTCTCTCTTGTACGATTTTTTCCCACCTTTTTTTTCTTCCCCGTTTATGTTTTTCAGTGGCGTTAATTGTAGTGGTCGAGGTTCGAAAATATGGGATACGTTTTTGTCAATCAATAATATGAATAATAGCGTTGGTAGTGAACAAATAAATTTCCCATTGAGGTCAATGTAGAACCTTTCTTTTACGTTATTTATAGAAACTCATTCTTCAATAGTGTGTTCTTCTATGAACTCATCGAAAAAAAATTCATACCACTAAGATAAATTCGTGTGACATCCTCTGGTTAAAGTTTGGAGTAGTTTTCGATCATTTTTATCCATGGTTCTTTTCATTCAAGATTTTTTTCACTGTGATTGGTACAGATTCAAAAAAAAATTCACGTGTCTCGAAGAAAAATTTCTATTATGCTTGAGTGATAGTCAACTTGTTTCTTCTAGCGTAATTTTGCAAATAATTTTCTATTTTTCGCTCCCACCAGTCCTTAATCTCTTGCTCTGATATCATCAGTTCATCATCATTTTCAGCTTATACATGTACCACCAACAACGAAACCAATTTTGTAGTCAGACATAGTGCATAATTACCAATTATACATATTATAGATTATATAAGTAATGACACAAACAAGAGACGAGTAATGGTAGATAGAACAACAAGTATTTCTATTACTCTAGAAGAACACATATAAGGTTGGTTGCATAGATTGAACTGATTCTTTATCTATCTCTCCATCCTATTTGAATGATTTACAAGAATTTACATAAGTACATGTCGGTTCAACTAACCGACACGACCTGTGAGGTCGACATGATCTATTGATATACTTTACAAGTACTCGGCCGAAGGACCTAGTGGGCTAGCCGATTTAGGCTCCTCCAATAGATAATAACATTAATTTATTTTTGTACAATGAAGAACGTATGGTTATTTTATATGAGACACCATGCATACAACCTCATCTAATTGATGTATATAAGGAAATTTGCCACTTCAAAATAAGGATGCATTACACTTATATATAGGCTCAGAGGGATCCCTAGAAATAATGGTTAACAACCATGTTCATTTGTTTTGAAGAAGACATTGCACATATCATAAGTGATTGGGATCCAGCTTGGTGAATCCCATAAATAGAAGAAGAATATGTTGTACAACAAAAACAGTATGATATCCCACCATCTACAGAGAAAGAGATTGAAGGTGCAGATAATGTCACTGATGTTGCACAACAATCTATGCAAACAAAGAAATGGTCAGAAAGATTCAACTTGACAAGTCATCAAAGAAAAAGAGAAAGTATTCTAAACCCAGTCTCACTCGGACACTAACAGAAGATGATATGAATCAAGTTGGATAGGAAATTAGAAATGTCACTGAGGAAGAAATGGAGAAGGTGGCTACAAAGGAAGAAATAAAATATATTTCTATTGTTATTATATTTATTGTACTTTTGATATTCCTCCTTTTGGAGACATTTTTCCTCCGATCAAGGATGTCATTGATGTACTTGGTCATGTAATAATATCGAGGTAAAACCTCCATTGTAAGTCGGGGAAATAGTCCCCAAAAGAATATTGTAAAATGTATTTTTGGTCTCCCAAAGAGAAGTTATCCCAGTTAGGTTACGAAGTAAACCATGCTGGGGTAAAAGTTCACCCACATGAAAGAGTATAAATAGGGAGGTTCCCTCCCTCATTTGTAAACACTGCAAACTCAAGTAAGCTTGCTCCAAAGTGAAGGAAGACAACTTCTTTGCGGTAGATAAGAAGAAGCTATGAAGGATATATCATCTCTTGGTTTTCTATATTTGCTGACATTGTACTTAGTGATGAATCTATACAAAAGAAGTTGTTGTTTTTTTCCTGAGAGAGGGTTTCCCAAAATAAATATTTTTGTCTCTATTTTATGGTGTGTGTGTGTCTTTCTTTAAGTGACCCTAATGTTATGGTTATGATGAAATGATTATAAATGTTTAAATATATCATATAACCATTAAAACTATAAAATGGTATCAAATCTACCCTGAAAGAAGTCTTTGTGCTGCCATGACACTGCTACAATTGCAACTACTAGAGTTTAGGGCTTGATGCTTGAAACCGCAGAAGGAAAAATATAGTCATTCAAACACTTTCACTATAACTCGCTTTTGGTAAAGTATCAGTAGAAGAAACTTGGATAGGAAAAATATAAAATGTTGATATACCATATGTACAAGTTTCAACATCATATTCTCAGTGCTTTAGGAGATATGATCCCTCCAAAATAGGGTTCCAACCTCTTCCAGGATTTAGTTTTAAACAAGTGACGTAGGGACAAATCTTATATCTAGGGATACGGAGATCAAAATAAAATTTCGTAAGATGCTCCAGAAAGGTATTGGAATTTAGTTTCTTTGTTGTGAGTTTTAGAACCCTAAGTTGATACAGTGACACATGGAATTCCATACACGTTCTCTATATTGAACCAGTCTATTAATAGGTCACCTTGTGAAACTTAGCATAAGTCACACTTGGTGAATCCAATTTCACTATAACCTATGGGGTTGGAAATAACATAGACAATAATACCTCAAGATGAAGGTTCATAACCTAAGGAGAAGAAATTTTGGAGATACATCAAAATTAATACCGGAAACTCTACAGAAGAAATCAAAGAAAATCGGGCATCAAATATTTTGCAATTCTATCCATGGTTTTTATAAAAGGAGTATAATGCTCAGCTTGACTCGAGTATGTGCATATTTCTATCCAATCATATTTGCAAGACAGGTTAAAAAATTAGGATTTATATATCAAACTCTAGGTCCACCAAAAGCAGTTTTTTGTATAGGATTTAGAGAAAGCATCCAGTTGAAGCAATCTCATTGGTAAGTTCTATTCTCTCTATTTCCATTTGTGGTTCTAATTATATCAACATGAAAAAAAATACCAAGCTTGAGGACAAGATTAAAGGAGAAGAGAACTTTCGAACATGGAAGTATAGAGTGCTTTTCATACTAGAAGAGCATGATTTGGAAGACTACACCACATAAGAATTTGCAAATCCAGAAGGAAATGAGGAAAAATCTAAGCATAAGAAGAACCTATTCAAAGCCAAGAGGATCATTCTAGACTCTATAAAGGACCATTTTACCCCACATGTATCTTTAAGACTCCCAATAATATTTTTGATGCATTGACCAACTTGTACAAAGGAAAGAACATCAACATTAAGTGACCTTGAGAACTCAACTAGTCAAGGGTGTGAAGATGCAAATGTCAAAAGCATTCAATCCTACTTCAAAAGGGTATCCTAGATCAAGGAGAAACTATAATCCATTTAAGGAAATTTTGAGGAAGTAGAAGTGCAGATGATCACCTTAAATGGTCTCCCATTATCACGGGAATATTTCATTCAAAGAATTTGTTCCAGAAAGAGGAGAGAAGAAAATGTAGGTGATGATGACAATCAACCCTAATAGCTCATGCCACCAAAGATGATGAACCAACTGAGAAAAGAATAAGGGAAAATATTCCTCAAGTGATGAGGAATATGTACTTTCATCCATAAATATACAGACCATGAAGATGGAAGAACATGTTATCCATTTCAGCATTGGATAAGAAGGGATGTGGTTCTGGATGATGAAGAAGGGATAGTTCCATGTGATCCATGGTAGAATATTTGCTCAACGTTGTCAATCATGAGAAAGATAGACATAGGTACTCAGAATCATATAATGGAGAAGAACAAACTGTCATAAACTCCAGTAATTCCTACAAGGAGATAGATGTCAAGAGGGAGTCTACCAAACAAACAAAGATAAGTGTTTAAATTGGAATTCCCTATATATCTAGTTACTTAAATGATATTGTCATTTGTGTACATATTTATGTTCCTATATTTAGGAAATGTATTATGCATGTTATATTGTTTGCATTCATGAATAGTATACTACTAATATGCATGTTATGGGTAAGTGGCCTATGATGTTGTACATCATTCCATTGTTAATTATCTAGAATGAAACCTATTTGCTGACATATTGGGAGTAGTTCACTATTGGTAGATTTGACCATAGGGACATGTATACAACCTATCTATCCTTAACTACAGGGAGGGTGAATCCTGCTAATAGAAATACATGCAATAAATGAAATCTTCCTGAGATTTATAAACTTTTTCAATGAAGCGATAGGGAGGGAAGGAAGGAGATTACCTATTGACATGTCTCGTTCATTGAATATCCTTTTGCTCCAGCATCCTTAGCCTTTAGGCCTCCATTAGCATCCTACTAGCTAGAGGTGAATCCCTTTCTCCCTTTCTCTAAACTATCATTCTCTGTCAATGCCAATGACCACCAAAGAAACTATGTGTTATCAACCCAAATGGCACTTCTCCGTCTGAGTGCCAACATTCCTTATGTTGGTACACAAAAGGACATCTTAGGATTGAAGATTGCCAAAACACTTTAGATGGGCATGACATGAGATGCATTTACCCTTCAACCAGCTTGCCATATTATTTTTCTAAGTGTTGAATGGCGTACCTGACTATCTTCATTGAAACTCGTGTACGTACGCGACTGTTCCCATTGACAACTTGTGTACTGTATGTGACTATCTCCATTGCAACGTGTGTACATCAGCATACGCGGGTTTCCCTTAAGAAACTTGCGTGTCATTCGCGGGTTTCCTATATTAATAGTCACGTACATCTTGATTTGACATTAAAAAATATAAATAATGATTAATGAAGATTAGTTGGGCCTTAATCATTAACCACCCCAACTGTCTCAACCTCCTCAACCTTCGAAACCACTCTATTTCCCAAAGTATAAATAGAGGCCTTGGGGAGGGCATTAATCAATCAAGTTTGGAGAGCAAAGTTACACTGGTGGTATATCTTCAGAAGTCTTGGAGCAAAAGAACTCAGAGTCCTTTGGTTGCAGAGGAGTCCTTGTCCCAGGCGCTAGGTTGTACTCTTGTCTCATTCACTGATTGTTAATAGAGAGAATTCTTCTTCCAACATTGTGTTGAGTCTCTTTCATGTATTATGGTTGATGAATATATTCGATTAAGCACTAGATATATTGTTTATCTATCCTGTCATATATACATGTATAAGATTGTACTTGGATAATTTTCTCTTTGCAGGTGAAGTAGGTGCCTCCCTGAAATATTTGGAGAGAAGCAGAGTGGAAGAAAATCAAGATTGGATCAACCATCGGTAGTCGGGTGAGTCAAGTATTTCTTCCTATTTCCTTTCTATACTTTATTAAAGCTAATTGTCTACAAGGTTAGAAGTAAGTTGGTAACCCTAGACCCTAGGTTACAAGGGTGTTTAATCCTGAACAACAGAACTGGTGACTCCGCTGGGGAGCCCAGCCTGCTATGCATTAACTCTGTAGATCCTTGCCCAGTCTTTGCTTTGATTCAGTGTGTGGTGTTTTGTCCTGGTTTAGACTTATAGTGGTGTTTGAAGACCTTCATAATTTTTCTTTTTGTTGAAAATTTTTACTCCTATACATGGGTTGTTGTGATACACAGTCGTTCACAGAGGTTTATGTACGCGGGTTGTTGTATTGGGCAGTCGTGTAGAGTACGTGGGTTTCTCTTGTAGATAGTCGCGTACAATTCTAAGCAACAAAATTTTTGGGGGTAGGGTTGCTTGTCCCTGTCCTTTTGTGGATTTGTCTTGCTTGATGGTCTTTAGTACTGGCATTTCACTATAGGTATGATAGCCCTATGAACCATACTTCATGCTTTCAGTAAGCCCTTGAGTTTTTATTGGTTCGATTGTCTTTCTTTTAGCAATTTGAAGTGGATTTTCATGTTGGGTGATATGTCCAAGTGTTGATTATCTGAATCAGTGATCAGGGTTCTAGATACCATATATCCCATTCTATTTCTGAATAGTGTTGGTTTGTCACTTGCCTTTGATTGATTTCACTGATTTCCATTCATTATGTCTTCCCCAGTCGGGTGTTTTCCAAGTCTTCCTTAGGTGGTTGATCTTTGGTTTTTATAAATCTGCTTCACTTCATTTTGTTTACTTTATATAGTTAGATTATTCAAGCATACTCAAGAATATTTGCATTTAGGTGCATAGTAATCTTTGAGGAATTTGAAAAGTGAAAAGAAAAGCATTGGAAACATTTGCATTCGAATTGCATATGGTAGTTTTACTTTTAGTTTTTAAATAAAATCTCAAAAATTACAAAAATAAGTTAGTTTTCTCTTTCTTAGATGCATTTTCATTAGTTTATATTTACAAAAAAAATAAAAAGAGAAGCTTGTTTTAAGTAGTGATAATTTGCTTTGAAATTGATTTAAACACCTATTTTTTACGTTTCTTATTGAGTCAATAATATCATAGTCTTTTTATCCTTATCATCCACTTACACTTCTTCTCATTTCTAAGATTTCGCTTCAGCTTCAGAATATTCTTCATCATCTGACTCTTATTCTTATTCAGAATTAGAATCTTCTTTTGACTCGGAATTGGATTACTCGTAACCCTTATGGAACTCGGTGGCTGGCACCTTGTATTTCCTACCTTCTTTACCTTCGCTACCCCCATCTTGGTTCTCACCATTGTTTTATTCACTTTTTCCATCGCTATTCCTTGTTACTTATTGGGTGGGGTAGGATTTCATACAGACGGAATTTGTGTTAAGGGCCTTCTGAGTAAAACATCCCTTAAAATGAACGCTATAATTTAAAAACTTATTAGTAATTTTTGTTTTATAGTCCATACACCTACTAGCTTAGGCTATACTTGTGGGACAGGAAGTGTAAACTCCCCATAAGTACTTAAATTCAGACATAGTGGGCCAATCGATAGGTAAATCCTTCTCTTTATCGATAGTATCTGGGAAGCTCCTCTCAAACGGGAGTTAAGCACGAGGCTGTGTGGAGGCATTGGACTGAGGAGATAACCCTCTGATTCCTTGTTGAAACATAGACCAAGGTTTTTATGCATCTGGGGATTCTGTCTTAGACAGAATTTTGGGCTTAGCTACCCTACCCATGTGTACGAATTAGGCTTGTGACTTTCCCCCTAGACTATTGATATAGTTAAGGTATCATCTAGTCTCTTGACATCTAGGGTTTATACACAGGTAAACCAGAAGGTTATTTCTAGTTCACCTTGGACGGGCTTGGAAGGTAACCCTTATTGAAAGTGTAGGAGGGCGGTGGGTGATTCCTCCGCTTGTGCCTAAGAACCTCTTCAAGGACGCCAAGAAACTGTCTCTTGGCTTTCTTCGAGAAAGCATATCTTGTACCCTTTGTGATTGTTGAGACTTTAGGAATTTTTGTAGTGATTGCTCTTTGGTGTGTTTTAGCCGACCTTAGGGTTTGAAGAGTCAAATTTACAATCATGGAGGACCAATCTATCAGAAGGTCATGAAGGTTGCAAAACCTTCCTTTGCTTATCACATTGGAACCTCCACCTCCCCCTCAAAGGAAGAGATTGGACACAGACGGTTCTTTTGAACCGATAGGAGTTAGTGAAGTTCTAGGTGAACCAGAACTTAGGGAAACCGTTTTAATTTAAACACAGTTGAGATAGAAGACTTGCAGGATGATGAGTTTGCAAGGAATTTTAATGCACCTCCAACAGACTGAAACGATCCTGTGATTGTTCAGGTTCGTCGTTTTGATCCACCTGTGATTGGTGTCCCTGTGGGCAGGATAATTTCTACTACAGGAGAAAGTTCTTTTACTTCCACCTCAGCCGCTCCCGCTGAAGGGGTGCTACCTCCCCCGATAGGTGCCCCTAGAACAAGTATACCTAATACGACCTTAACTCTAGTGAGCCAAGTGGTTCAACCACCAGCTCCCATAAGTCTAGCAGGTGCTTCTGGTGGTATGGTCACTAGGATTCCTAGTGTACCTATAGTTCCTACTTCCTTCGCGCGCACTGCCCAGAGTGGTCCTATAGGATCCTCGAATTTTGTCCAAGGAATTCCTTGGAATGGGGGGCATATTCCCCCATCCACTCCATACATAGGCCCAACACCCTCATATGTAAAGGTGTATTTTGGAAACACTAACCCTTATGGTCAAGGTTTTCAAACTCCAATTTCAACTCTGTTCATGAGCTCTACCTTTTCGCTTTTTAGCGGAGGGATACCTGCTCTTGTATTTCAATTCCCAGTTTCGACTGGGGCAGCCAAAACCTCTTATACTATACCTCACACAAACAATCCTATGACTTATGGATGGAATCCTTTCCAAAGAAACCCATCCACTTCACAACCGGCAGTAGGGGGAAACCCCACCTTCACGTATGGGAATATGGGGGCAAGTCCCTCTAATCCCCAAACTGGTACTTTTAGTGCTCCGGTTAGAACCAAGCTTCCTTTCTTGGCGATGTTAAACTTGCCAGATTTGTCTAAATTGATGAATGACCCGGTGAGACATGATCCTTCCTGGCCACTCGTCCCTACCAAGCTGCCCTCGGATATCCCAAAATTCGAAGGCAAAGTTGGTGACAATCCTGGAGCTCATGCCACCACTTTCCATTTATGGTGCTCTTCCAACTCACTGAATGAAGATTTAGTTCAGTTGAGGCTGTTCCAAAGATCTTTGACGAGTACTGTAGCAAAATGGTACATTGAGTTGCCTTCTGCTGCGTTTAGCAGTTTTTGGGACTTGGCTAATGCATTCCTTAGTCACTTCCAGCTTCCTGTCGAATATGATTTTGAAATGGACTTGTTGTCTACCTTCCAGTAGAATAAGGCCACCCATATCTTAGATCACATCCAAGAGTGGAGAAGATGGAAGATCCTTATTAAAGCCACTATTCCTCCTGAGTTCTTATTAGAATGGTTCCTTAAATCTTTATTGCCTTATATATCTAAGGATGTATCTACATCAGGAGTGACGAATGAGGAAGAAGCTATCCTCAGCGCCCAAGAACTAGATTTGATATATTCTTAGTCTGGGATTTTATATGAGATTATCCCTGAGGTGCTGAGGCCAACGCACGATGCAGAGAAACCTAAGCCTAGACCCCATGCCGATGGTGTGGTTGGTTCCGTGAATTCTCCCACTGTAGAATCTTTGGCCAAATAGCTCCATTAGTTGTCCATCAAACATTCCACGATGGAGGAAACGAAGGCTGCCCCCTCACCCCAAAATGCAAATGTTTTTGCACAAACCTCTCAGAAGGGCAATCAGCAGCCCGATGGGAAAAAGAAGAGAGGAAAGAAAGGGGAGGGAAACCAAAACAAGCAAAAACCCGCAAACAATACTGATGGGCGCAAGAAATAAAATAAGAAGGTGAAATTCCCATGTAAGTTGTGCCATGAAGATCACCTTACCCATTTATTTCCCCTTATGGAACAAGCTCAGAATCTGTTAAAATCCCAACAACCGGCTGTCCTGAAGGATCCTTTTCCCCAGGGACAGAATTCAGCTTCAGCTTCAAATGCAGCAAGGGGCACCCCAAATGCTCTTGACCCCAATTATTTCAACATGGTTCGATCCCAAACTTTACTACAGACCAGGAACAAGAACTATGAAAAAGAGACCTCAGAGAAGGTTAAGTCAATAGGTGAAACTTCTAATCCTCTCACGATTGAGAAACCTACCGAAATTATGCCCAAGATATTGAAAGGTGTCTTTAAGAAGACCTTGCATAATCCTAATTCTAGGGCTGCAGCAAACTACTCCGTAGTTGAAGAATTATCCCAAACTCCTTATGTAATGTCAGCTTTAGAAGTGTTACAGAGCTGTCCCGCCCAGCGGGATGCACTCTTAGTAGCCTTAGGCAATATGGACTCATCGAGTCTCATGGAAAATTTTAATTTTTCTGATGTCAAAATTCACCTACCATATCATGTAGCCTTATCGATAGATGCCATCCATGGTGGAAAGACCATTGGAAGAGCAGTTGTCGATGAGAGTGCTTCTACATGTGTTATGTCTTTGTCTTGTTGGAAAGCTCTTGGATCCCCAAAGCTAGTCTCGTCAAACACCCTACTTACTCCTTTCGACGGAAGGTCATTCCATCCACATGGTATCCTACCAGCTTTTAAAATTAAGCTGGCAGGGAAATCAGTGTCTGTTGAGGTAGAGGTGATTGATGCACCTTTGGATTACAACTTGCTTTTGGGGAGAAGTTGGACTTATGCCATGTCTGCTATTGCATCGGCCATCTTTTGGGTGGTAGTGTTTCCACACGAAGGGAAGTTGGTTACTGTTGACCAACTCAGTTTTACTCGAAAAGGCTCCATGGAATCTAATGAGTCCACTATACCATTGATTGATCAGGTTAAACCTGCTTCAAAGAGATTAGGAGCTGGAATGTATTCATCATTGATGGACACATTTGATTTTCCAGCTCCGATTAATTATATAGGTTCTACTAGTGTGGGGAAGTCCATAGCTACAATTGTTGATAGGACTGATCCTTGTGTTCTCCCTTCCCACCATGAACCTGAAGTGCCCTTATCAGTAGTGGAAGTGGCTTATCAAGCTATCACCCGTACTGTTGTTGATCCCATTCCGGTCCCCCTCACAGTCTCAAAGGAACTGGAAGAAGCCTATCTGCCTGCTTTTGGCAGAAAACTCTTTGCATTCTAGAGATTGCTTAGATATGGTTTTACCTTCAGATGAAGCCATTTTTGGAAGCCATGTGTGGATGAGATAAGATCTGCGAAGATATTCACCATCGATCCTATTTTCTTCCAGAGTTAAGCAAGATAGAGAACCAGGAGTTTCATATAAGACTGGCACACGATGTTGATACACCCATTAATCCCTTACCAAGGGAAGGAATTTTTGCTGAGGGGAACATGGAAAATATTTCCGCTACTATCACTATCAACATCTCTGTAAATCCTAACATTGTGGAAAATGTGCATATCGGTGCAAACTACTCTCCTGAGGATATTGCGATCTATACGGCCTTGTTTAAGGAATTCCACGATGTTTTTGCCTGGTCATATGAGGAGATACCAGGCATTGATCCATCTATAGTCGAGCACAAAATCCAAACATACCCTGATGCTAAACCTATTCGAAAAAAGTTGAGACCTGTTAATCCACGTAAAGCGGCAGTAGTGAAGGCTGAAGTGGAGAAACTGCTGAAAGCCGGTTTTATTTATCCCATAGCTTTGATAGAATGGGTATCCAACCCTGTTCTTGTTGATAAAAAGCAAGGGACCATATGCATGTGTACTGAATTTTGAGACTTGAACAATGCCTGTCCTAAGGACAACTATCCCACGCCATTTATAGATCAAATTATTAATGCTTGTGCAGGAAGTGAAGTATTTTCATTTATGGATGGTTTCTCCGGATATAATCAAATTCAAATTAAACTGGAAGACCAACCTAAAACAACTCTCATTTTTCCTTGGGGTACCTTCGTGTACAAGAAAATTCCCTTTGGATTGAAAAATGCTGGGGTAACCTTTCAACGGGCAATGAATTTTGCCTTTCACGATATTAAGGCTATTGTCGAACCCTACCTTAATGATCTGCCTGCACATTCTCATAAGAGGTTCGATCACCCTGATCACTTGCGTTTGATTTTTGAATGATGCAGATACTATAAAATTTGCTCGAATCCCCACAAGTGCGTGTTCTATGTCGAGTTAGGGAGATTGCTCAGATTCATTGTTTCTAACAAAGGCATTCAGGTGGATCCTTTGAAAGTTGAGGCCATTGTAAATCTGCCTCATCCTCGTTTAATCAGGCAGCTTCAGAGCCTGTAGGGGAAGTCCAATTTCCTTCAATGTTTTATTGTAAATTATTCCAAGATTACTAAAGGTTTCATGCGCCTATGAAAACAGGACACCCCATTTGTATGGGATGAAATTTCACAACTCGCATTCGAGGCATTAAAAAAAGCTTTGTTGTCGGCACCATTATTGCGTCCACTAGATTACTCTAGGGATTTTATATTGTATCTGGACGCATCTGAGTTGACCATAGGGGTAGTCCTAGTCCAGGAGGACGATAGGTTCCAAGAGCATGTTGTCTACTATCTCATCCGTGCTTTAGACCGACCTGAACTTAGGTATTCCCACGTTGAGAAGTTGGCCTTAGCAATTGTTTATGCTGTTCAAAGGTTAGGTCACTACATATTACTGAGGACTACGATAGTAGTGGCAGATGTTAATCATTTTCAATATGTTTTGTCTCGATGGATAGTTGGAGGCAAATTCAACAAATGAATAGTCATTCTCCAAGAGTTTGACTTGGATTTTCAATCCACCAAATCCGCCAAATCCTTAGTTATTGTTGAGCTCATTGCAGAATTTCCAGTAGAGGAAGATGTAGCTATTGAAGAAGACTCATTTCCAGATGAGCATATCTTTTCTATTTCCACCTCTGACCCCTGGTACAGAGATATACTTATCTATCTCCAGAATTTGAATTATCCTGTAGCTTTCTCACAGGAAGAACGACGTAAACTACGCCTACATGCCAAGAACTAACTCATTATAGGAGATACTCTATATCGTAGGGGGGTAGATTCTGTTTTGCGTTGATTTCTTACCCACGAGGAAGCGGAGATTGTCCTAAATGATGCCCATAGTGGAGCATGTGGGGGTCATTTATCTGGGTTAGCAACAACCCAGAAGATATTAAGTGCCGGTTATTTTTGGCCCACAGTCTTTAAATATTGTGTGGAAGCCATGAAGCATTGTCATCCTTGTCAGCTTTCCACCAGAAAGATGCGGTCGCATCCCACTCTGTTTTTTCTCATCATTTCAGTGGGCCCTTTCATGAAGTTGGGGACTGATTACGTGACGTGTAACCTAGACTCGACTGGGGGGGCGCAAATATATCATTGTAGCTGTAGATTATTTTACGAAATGGGCAGAGGCAATGCCATCCTTTAAAGCTGGCAGGGAAATTGCAGCTTTTTTCGTGTTCAATCAAATTATCGCACGATTCAGTATACCTAAAGCGATTGTCACTGATCATTGCAGCCATTTCCAAAATATCATGATGACTGAATTGACCACTATGCTAGGATTTAGACAAGAACATTAATCTTTGTTCTATCCTCAAGCAAACGGTCAAGTCGAAGCTGTTAATAAAACTTTGAAAACTATCCTCAAACATACTATTAATGCATCCCATTCCAACTGGAATATCATGCTATATCCTGCACTTCGGGCATATCGGACCAATGTAAAAACTGTTACGGGGTTTTCCCCCTTCCAACTCGTTCATGGAGTGGAAGCCGTTACCCCGATTGAATGTGAAATCTTGTCCTTAAGAATTTCTATTCATGTGTTATCTGATACGACTAAGCTGGAAGAACGCCTATTACATTTAGAACATCTTGATGAACAGCATAGAGATGCGCTGATAGCAAACCAAGCTCATAAAAATAGGGTCAAAAGCCAATACGATAAATCGGTCAAGCCTCGAATTTTCTTTGAAGGGGAGATTGTTTTGCTCTGGGACCAAGACAAAGAACCCATGGGGGTAGGAAAATTCAGGTCTATGTGGTTGGGGCCTTATGGTCATGTCAAAAGTGTTAAAGAAGTGTGCATATGAATTGATTGATTTCGATGGGAATAAGCTTCCTGAGCCTAGAAATGGGCTTTACCTAAAAAAGTACTATGCCTAGGCTTAGCACTTTTTCCTGTATTTTATTGTATGTATTTTTATGTACAATAGGTCGTCGGTTTGTTTTTTTTACACCATCTTTTGGTTGCTACAGATGTCTTCCGAGTGGTTCGTAGGTTTCGCTGATGGCGCCAGTCGCCACACTTGTAATTTGGCTTCAACTGCATGGGTCATTTATTCGCCCTTAGGACAGTTAGTTGCCTCAATCGGTGCTTTCTTATGTCCTACTACCAATAATGTCGCTGAATATAGGGCCGTCATTGAGCTTTTATGGGATGCTTTGTCACGTGGTATCACTCAGTTGGAAGTACGACTCGACTCTCAACTGGTGGTTTCCCAGCTCAATTGGGCTTTTCAGGTGCAGAACCCTATTCTATTACATCAGTTTATGTAAGTTAGCTTATTGGAAAGAAATTTTGAGTTCATTACATTCAATCATATTCCAAGAAATCAAAATTCATTAACTGATGCATATGCTAATTATATCTTGGATTGGCATTTAACACATTTTACATAAAAATATACAGGAGACACATTAAAAAACATTTGTAAATAAACTGGCAAAATATATATATGTGTGAATATATGTCCATATAGATAGGTTGAGTTTCTGATCCTCAGATCCAGTCATAATTGTATAATATACAAAAAATATACAAAATATGGATCAAAGTCCATCAAATGCTCCTAGGTCTAAGCTTGACCGCCCTGGTCACTTGGACCACCCTGGTCCCCCCGATCACCTTGTGCTCGGGCTTCTTCAACCTCCTCAGCTTCAGCAACCTCAACAACATCTATATACGCAAGTACTGCTCTGGCTACTCGCCTCAGAAGGCATATCTAGATAGGTGGTACACCAACCACTAGATCCTGCATGATGGCAGGGATGTGATCAATCCGTAAGGTAGGTACTTTCTGGGTAATCTTGGTTAGCTTCCCCTAAAGAACCCTAATCAAACCCTGGTCCTCTCTCAAAACAGAATGCACATACATGCATGGATGCCTAGTAGGGAAAACTAGTCCAATATCTGCATTTTGACATTTTAAAAAAAGGGTTAGAACTCTTATACATATGTATATATCTATATAATTAAAATTCATAAAAATTTTAAAAAAAATTGAAAACAAAAATTACCTAACTCTCCCCATGCTCCTCCTAGAGGGACGACGAGGTCAGTATCACCTCGGAAATCAAATCCAGCATATGGAAACTGCTCCAAAGCTGGCAACTATCGCTCCCACCAAAAGTAGAAGTCATCGTCATAGACACTCTGGACTGATCCACCACCTCCCTGGCGGAGGAAGATATCTCCCCACCTACTCAGCCTAGGCTGACGAGGAGAACGAACTGGAAATGGAACTGCAGGACTCAAACTCGACACTCTCTCAAAGAAAAAGGCTACTAACATACTGGAATAACCAAAATTCTTCCTCCTTCCTCTTTTGTAGTCAGAGATTTGTTTTCTCATTATCGGGATCACTCTCGAGCACCAATCATATAGGGCTCCCTGCATATAGTCTACTGCTAGTATCATTTGGTTCCGAGTTGCAAGGTGAAGTGATGATGACCCTGCAACCCTCACTATAGTGCTCACCAATACCTGTAAAGGAAAGTTGTGAATGTGAACAATAGGGATGCAACTACCCCTCTTTTGAGTGCCTAGCTCGCAGTATATGTCTATATAGTTCTGTACAGTTAGAGGGTCACCACCTCTGCCAGTACCTTCCAATTTCACCAGAGCTCCCTGTCGTGATAAACCAGAAATGAAATAGACCTCCTCCAATGTAATCTCTAGAAACTCACCTTGAAGGTCAAACATGCCTAGATCATGATCCCAATAGTCTATCAAAAACTCTAAGAGGCGGACATTGGCCTGCATAGGTGAGGCATAGAAAAACTTCAATAACCCACTTTGACGTAAAACATTCACTGTGGGGGCATCTTGAAGAGCTTCTTGGTCCATGTCTTCATGTTCCCTCTCCCTCCACTCAAGCACCACTCAAGCACCATCTTTCAATCTAATAAACAAGCAATTGCAAACTATTAGATTCATATAAAATTTGAATTTTTTGACCCTCTACATTCTTTTTCTAGCTCGCGCAGCGTATGCGACTGTCTTTTGGGAAACCCGTGTACAGAACGTGTGTACGCGACTATTAACATACCATACCCACGTACACAACGTCCATGCTTTGATGGTGCTTGAAAACATGAAATTAAGGCTAAAAATTGACAATTGCTTGGATCAAATGAAAGAGCATGGAGTGTAGTTTTACCTAACACTTGCGGTTTTGGGAATGGTCCACCAAATCCTCCACAACGAGCAATCAAAGGTAGAGGTAAAACTTGTCTTTTTATGGTTAAAAATCAAATGGTGAGTTTTTTATTCATATTTTGAACTATTTATAGAAAATTTATATTCAAAGTGGGTTTTTTCCCTATAGTTCATAATTTTTAAACTAATGCCATATCTTTTCTTCCATGTAACAGGTTTATGGTCGTTTTTAAGTTGTTTTTCGCTCATATAGGATGGTTTTTGGTCATCTCACATGCATTATGCATTTATACCTAATCCATCTTGACCCTAGCATTAACACTTCGACCATGGACTATGGTATATTTAACCATTAGTTCCTTTTTTTTACCATTGTTCTTCCGTGGATAATACTTTGCTCCCATGAGTATCCTCATTTAGAACCTATTTATTGTCTTTTGATACTCATGCTACAACTGTCATAGGTTCAGGGGAATCTTTTTAGCTAATTTTCATGCCAAATTGAGCCTCATTTTGGTCTATTTTTACAAGCTATCCCTTTATAGGACTCCCCACCCTTATGGAGTTTCTTTAGGCCCAGGTCTAACTCCTCAAAATAGACTTGATTGTCGAGTAAACTTGTCCATTCAAGCTCGTTAAGAATATGTGAATGGGCATCCACATTGGTGCTAGGTTATCTCTTTCTTGGACCATGTGGAATAATACGAGAAAGGATCACTATCTTTTCTATGGAATTGAGAAGAGTATTCTTAGGTACAGGTTTATCACTTTTCCGGACCCGAGGGACTAAACTTACAAAAAAGGAACTCCCGGTATGAGCTTAGTTTCTCTTTTTCGTGCTCTGGACCCAAACATGAAAAATATTCCAAGTGTACTTTTTGTCTTTGTCATGCTCGTTAAACACCATGAACAAAGCATCGAGTTTATTTTTGTAAGCCCCATTTCTCATACTCAAATGGATCTTTCCGAGTGATATTGCTTTCCTTCACACTCGTAAAACTCAATATATATGTTGCTCTCGAAGGAGCATTGGGTAGGTGGTAATTTAACCTTTTTTTAGGACCTCCCTGACTAAGTACGAAAAAGGTTCACCTTTTCTTCTACGGAAGTTAAGATATTTCTTCTCTTGTATGTTTTATACTTTTTCAGCCTCAGGAGACTAAATTGGACGAAAAAGGACCGCCTTGGAGTCTTCTTCGGAGTTTTCAGACTCTCTAAACATGAAAAAACCAAGTGATCATGTACTAGTTTGGGCTCATAAAATCCACGAGTCAGTGACACTATCAATCATTATTCCCTCTTCTCTTCAAGCTTGTCAAAAAATGAAGAGAGAATCGAGTTGACTTTCCTGGACTCGTTAAAATTTAATAGGGAAGGTAAGGAAGAAGTTTTCTTTTGGTTCTCAGTTAGTGGCAACACGTCCTCCTTGAACATAGCACTCTCTATATTTTCTGATACTCATGTCTCAGTGTTCACTTTCAGTTCAGTTATTACTTCGATTTTCTTACTCCTCCTCTTGTCAGTTCTACCTGGGGAATCTGATCATGTCTCCTACATGGAAGATAAGTCTAGTTGTACTATCTGTAAAGTTAAAAGCTTCCTTGGGTCATCTCTATGTCATGCTCATTGTTCAAGGACTTAACCTTATATCTGGTCTATATCCTGATTCCATCATTACTATATCTGTTACTATTTGTGTCTCCCTTCCTTTACCCAGTTCCTAGTCACTCTTGTGATCCGTTGGAGGATCTATTTCCTTCCTCATCACAGTATGGTTCCGCATCAGCACTTCTTGATGATGAAGACCTAGAGTTTTGATGATCGTACCTTAGGATTCACTTTCATTATTGGTGAATTCCTTTGCTTCAGTTGTTGATTATCACCTATTGGTTGGCAATTTGTTGAATCCTATCCATGTTCGACTTCAATAACATCTATTCACATGGCTTAGATTGTACTGGTTCTTTGGGATTTTTTATGAAGACCTTAGTTTCACATCTATGGACTAAGTTGTGCAAGATTATGTTGTGGTCACTTACACAGGTTCCATATTTTTGAAGACTCATCATTATTGTATATTATGGCTTTGATCCACCTTTGTAATGTACGTGGTCTTGTACCCGTACTATATTATGTACTCAATATTGTAAAGGAGTTAGTGTTCCAGTATGTTGAACATAGCATCCTCGGATATGACTTTGTATATGACATTATTATGTATTTGTTTCAGGTACTACCTCTGCTCCATTGGACTTATGAGTTCTCCAAGATTAAGATTTTAATGTATTTCAACCATCATTTCCCTCTGACCTCACACATTAGGGGGCATCTGTTATTAACCCAAATGGCACTTCTTCGTCCGAGTGCCGACATTCCTTATGTTGGTACACAAAAGGACATGTTAGTATTCAAGTTTTCCAAAACACTACAAATGGGCATGACATGAGATGCATTTACCCTTCAACCAGCTTGTCATATTATTTTTCTAAGTGTTGAATGGTGTACGTGACTATCTTCATTGCAACTCGTGTACGTATGTGACTATTTCCATTGACAACTTGCGTACTGTACATGAATATCTCCATTGCAACCTGCGTACATCAGCATACGCGGGTTTCCTTTAAGAAACTCGTGTGTCATACATGGGTTGCCTATATTAATAGTCATGTACATCTTCATTCGACATTAAAAAATATAAATCATGATTAATGGAGATTAGTTGGGCCTTAATCATTAACCACCCCAACTATCTCAACCTCCTCAACCTTCAAAACCACTCTATTTCCCAAAGTATAAATAGAGGCCTTGGGGAGGGCATTAATCAATCAAGTTTGGAGGGAAAATTTATGCCGGTGGTATATCTTCAAAATTCTTGGAGCAACAGAAATCAGAGTCCTTTGGTTGCAGAGGATTCCTTGTCTAAGGCGTTGGGTTGTACTCTTATCTCATTCACTGATTGTTAATAAAGATAATTCTTCTTCCAACATTGTGTTGAGTCTCTTTCATGTATTATGGTTGATGAATATATTCAATTAAGCACTAGATATATTGTTTATCTAACCTATCATATATAAATGTATAAGATTGTACTTGGATAATTTGCTCTTTGCAGGTGAAGGAGGTGCCTCCTAAAAGCTTTGGAGAGAAGCAGAGCGGAAGAAGATCAAGCTTGGATCAACCGTCGGTAATCGTGTGAGTCAAGTATTTCTTCCTATTTCATTTATGTACTTTATTAAAGCTAATTGTCTGCAAGGTTAGAAGTAATTTGGTAACCCCAGACCCTAAGTTACAAGGGTGTTTAATCCTTAACAACACAATGATGAGAAAAAGACTCTATCTATCCTCCAATTTCTAGCATCATGCTTTTGCTTTTCACTTTTGTCCTCCCCTAATTCACCTCTCATGCCTTCCATTTATAGGATTGGGATTTGAGCATCCCATGTCTTGATAATGAATGTGGGATTAGTATTTTTGAATTTTTTGATTGTTTCCTTCAAAAAACCCATTTTCCCTAGTTTTTAGGCATTTCAACTTGACTTTCAATATTTCTAGGACAATTAATTCCCATGTTAGGCATTTTTCCACTATGTGAGTTATAGGAACTAAGATTTAGCCCTTAAGTCATCACAGACTTGGATTCTTTAGAGCCACCTTGTCTTAAAACATTTCTTCCTTTCTAAAAACAGTGGTCAAATTGTTCAAAAACTATGGTCTTCATGTTTCAGGCGAAGTAGAAATATTTTTCCAGACCAACACTCTCAAGGGTGTTAACTTTATTGTTAACAGATGCCCCCTAATGTGTGAGGTCTGAAAGCTATGTTGAGGGCTGAAATATATTGATTTATATTTCATTTTGATATTCTTTGTGCTGATACTCTTTAGTGATCAAGGAATGAAGAAAAATGACTGTTTATGAGTGCAGGAGTTGGAGAAACACTTGCAAGTCAAACAAGAAAAATTTTCAAATATATGATATATTCCTGAGGCGGGTATACCCATTCTCAGCAGTAAACAAACATGGCCATGAACAATACACAGTGGATCCATGTCAAAAATAAGAAATGTATACAAGCACTTTTTTATGAGTGCAAAATATCCAAGTATTTGTGGTGCTTTGACATGGCAGTCTAATCTTGTGCAACTCGGGCAGTGCATCGATGAGTGATATGACTATTTTTTCCGAGGTCTTCAAATAAACCAATGATAGTACGATTCTATATCATCCGAATAAATGATTCGATTTCAAGCATAATAAAAAACCATCTGATTACTAGTCATTGATGTATATCGTTAAAATATGCGAGGAGGCCCACCTATAATGATGATGGACTCCAAGGTACTTTAGTACAAACTGACAAGTGTGAATATATGTTCTGAGGTCGAACACTTGTAGAATAAAACAATCAGGGGTCATTGGTGTATACCCATTTTCATTTGTGAGGAATCCTGCCACTAATGACTGCAATATCCAAGGTACTCACTGGGGTTCCTAGATCCATTTCCTAGATGATAATTTGTCATCAATAGGAACATATCCATCAGAAGGATGGCATTAATGCATCCCACATCAACTGACACAAAACTGAGATCAATAGGCTGATATAATTTGGTAGAGACGTGAGATCCAACACTGTATACTGACACATGAAAGGCTGACATGATTGGTTGGGAACATTTGAGGAATAACCAACACTTGTTTGACTTCCCTTGAACACATAACATGATGCATAATGGAAACTTGGAAACATAAGACTCAAGTAACCAACCATTATGAAATTTGTCAACTCCATATGAATTAACGGAAGCTCCATAGATGATGGGAAGGATAACCTATCGATGGAGATTTGTTCAAATTACTGGTACAACTTCCTAAGGAAAATGTAAATGGCGTACTAACAGTGAATGCAAAACTATGTGTCATGTTCAAGGGTGACCATTAGTGACTTTTTCCTTTGTCTCAAAGATTCAATATGACATAATTCAAGTTTCCCCCTTTTTTATTTTTGTTGTTTTTTAATTTTTAGTACTTTTTTCATTTATTAGCTTGAAAAAAGAATAAAGAATGCTATGGTACATGGGAGGGAACGAGTGTTGCATGGGCGTACTCTATTTTCAAGATCATGGGTCAGGCCAAGGCAAAGATACATATTGCACACTCTTATGGATGTTCCCTCCATCAGTTGGCTATCTAAAGTAGGATTATGTGTTGATGGATGGTGAAATAGAACCAAGTAACTTCACTTATCAATTTGATCTGATGAACAAGTAGGAAGGGGGAAATGTGGTTTACTTCATGCTAATTCTTGTGAAAAACACCAAAATCATAAATCATAATGAATCATGGTCCATCAACTACCTGAATAAAATATTTCTCACATGTAGAGGTCAACTTAAACAGAAGCGCAATGGTTTATAGGCATTTTGAGAAAAAAGTGGCTGCAAAGGCATATACACAACATCAACAATAAGCACCGAAGTAGTAAGCAAAAATGTTCATGTGGATATTTTAACACATGCTTATGTAAACTAACAAAAAATAGAGAGCCCATCAGGAAATAGTTAGAACTGTATGGAAGAGAAGTATGCGGTATCAAACTCCAGGTCATGATGGGACTAATTGGGCTCTGAGGCCTATGAGAATAACTCAGCATGGGAACCAAAATGGAAATGGGGTGTTGACTAAGGTGTCCCATGTTCGGCAGGCTCTTCTCTCAGATGGTAGAAAATGCAGATAAGATGGGATGACCCACCAATTTCCAACAGGTTTGACCCTATGGAAATTTTAGATTGCAAAAGGTTCAAATGCATATTCACAGAGGGATAACCTAAACCTATATGCATGCTTCCAAATATTCCTGATAAGATCAAGGAACATACAAAGGATTCTCCTATACTTTGGTGGATTTAACAAATAAGCTCCCAGTGGCCCCACGAAAGATGTACTTAGGTGGGTACAACTAAATGTTTACGATTTCAAGGATAGTTTCATATGATGATAAAATTATGTGCAAGAAATCAAGTGAGTTGGGAGATCTCACACCCAAAATGGGCCAAGTAACCGCATCATATTCCTCCATCAAGGGAATGTCTTGATCCAAATATACCGAAGCCATTCAGACAGCTTGGTATGATACTTCTACAACAGATAAGGGTTGCTAGATCATAAAGTTTACCATGAGGGAATAATTTTTTAACGATCCTACCCTAATCTCTCAAACCTCCTTTAGAGCATCACTAATGAAAGGAACATTCAATTTGATAGCAGTTTCAAGCATGTCGTAATCTAATTGGTCGATCATGAAAATCTTCCCCCAATGAGGGAACCAAATTACTCGGGACTCTGAAGACACTATAGCTATCATCGCATGTATCCAACTACATCCTAATAGAAAATTGTAATCTATAGGTGCATCTACTACCTCAACATCCATTATGACTGTTTTGACACCCCATTCAATAGGGCAGGATACAATGAGTCCGTGAGGAGAGAATGAATGTCCGTCAAATGATTTTCGCACAGTATGGGATTGAACTAAGGTGGGTGATCATAATTCTTGCCAACATTTAAACGACATAACACAGGTTGAGGTCCCTTCATCAACTATGGTTTGAAATATCTTCTTGCCATGAGATGTCACTTTAATTTGAAAAGAAACTTTGGAAGGAATCCTACAGGTTGATTGGTCTAAGTGTAATGTGATCAACGATGCATCAGATGGATAAACATCTCTAGTTGAAGACAATAGTCAAAACCCTAAAAAGGGTGTAAAATCCCTAAAAGAGAGAAAACCATAGGAAAATACCATGGGTAACCACATTGGGTCAAAAAACCTAGAACCACTCTATAAATACATTGTGAAGGGCTCTCCCAAAATATATTTTTTCCCATTTTCATTTTGTGAGTACATTGGGAAACCTTTTGCTCTCAGATATTCACACACCTTTTTTTACATCATCCCGTTTCCATACCATTCCCACTTAGTACGTCGAGAAATTCTTTGTACCCACCTGGAGAACCAACCTATGGAGCGGTGGACCCCTTTCGAGACAGTCACGGTGGCCCACTTTACGAGCAAAAAGGTATAAAATTTGTTTATTTGTATTTTATTTTAGTTTAGCCCTCATATATATATTTTCGTTGTGTTACTAATATGTTTTATTGTTTAAGTTTTCCACGAACTCTCCCTTATAGTCCCATTGATGTAAGGCTGGTGCTTTTGCACGTAACAAGGGAGAAATCCCGGTTACACTTACTCTTGTATTTATTCTTATTTCCTCTAAGTTCCATGGATTGAACTATGAGTTTTTCAAGTGTTTGGGAAGGATTAACACTGTGCTTACCCTTGTACTTATTCTTCTTCCCCATAAGGTCCATGGATAAAACTATGAGGATTTCTAAAGTTGGGTAAGGCTTAGCATGTTGCTGCATATCTTGACCAGATGTAGGTTCTGAGTTTTGAACAAAAAATTTCCCCATTTGTTGGGTGATCTGCTCAAGGTTTTTGACGGAACCACTCATACCATTAGCATGAGGTCCATGTGGAAGCCTAGCTGGATCAAACACATGTATTGCAAGATGGTTCCAAAATTATTGGTTACTTTCTAGAATCTCACCACTCCATTGTGGAATGGGATTCATGGGTGGATTGCCACCTTGTGGGTTATATCCTAGGGAGATTGGATATTTCCTGGCATCTAGCCACACGATTGATGAATGGGTGGATTTCCCCCTTGTGGGGTTAGACTCTAGTGAGATTAGTTATTTTCTAGAATCTGGCCACTCCATTGTGGTGGTCCTTGGATTTGATTAGCATTCCAAGGTGGTTTTCCCCCTTGCGAAGGCTTCCCTCAAGAAGATTGGGTACTTCTCGGAACATGAACAATGGGTGGATTGTCTCCTGATGGAGTTAGGTCCCAAGAAGAATGGTTATTTCCTAAAACCTTACCACTGGGTGGATTACCTCCGGATGGAGTTAGGTACCAAGAATATTGGTTACTTCCTCAAACCTGACCACTCCATTGATTCTATCCTTGGTTTTGATTGGAAATCCAAGGTATGTTTCCTCCTTATGGAGGTTGGATCCAAAAATATTGGGTACTTTCTGAAACATGACCACTCCATTGTTGAATGGGGTTGAAACTAGGTGGATTTCCCCTAGGCATAGTGATAGGATAAATCAAAGGATAAACCTTTGGGTCATTTCCTCCCATCGGTGAAGGATAATTCCAATTGGCATTTATGTTCTAGGATGCATTATTTCCACAAGGAATATGAACATTCCATGGCAAAGGGTTTCCCCCATAAGTATAACCTAGACAACTATTGTGTGTTCCAAGAGGATTTTGATAACCTCCTGCAACCATTTGAGGCTGCATTGATATGGTTCCTTCAACTCCTAACGAAGCCAGAAGGTCAAGTGTAATGTTTTGCATACTATTCCAACTTTCAAAAAGACTAACCAGTGACTCACTTTCCGTAAGTAGATTGTGTTTAAAGGATATGATAAGGGTGGATTTATGTGAGAAAATGTGTGGTATTCTCTTTTTCAAATTCAACTAAAGTAAGATCATCAATTCTATCTATGTTTCATCCCTGATGTGACAAATTTTTAGAATCGATTTGACGTTGTTCTTCTCTAGTAACATTTTATTGGGTTTATAAGCAGTTCAGTTTCAAATTCACAAAGATGTGGTTCATGTAACTATCTCCACAATGTATTGGGGCCCTCAAACTTGGGTAACTTGCCTCAGTACCACCTTGATGGGTGAATTGGTATATTAAGTACTCTAAAGTTTAATCAAAGGAATTGTTTATTAGAGTATATCAAAATACAGTCAAACAATCCTAAAGGCATATAGACTCAACAAAAATCAAAGTGTCCACACATATAACAAGGTCCTAAGGTAATCAGAAATCAAACTTCTTTCCAAAGAACCAAAGTTCAATGAAAAGATGGATTTAGAGGGACTTCCAAAACTAGTAGCCCTTAAGGGACATTAAGCCGCAAGAACTACTAAATATTGAAGTTACGAGAAACATTTACATTGTTCTTAAATTGCTAGGGGTGCAAGTGTTAGCTCTTGGATATTCACCCTACCAAGGAGATGAAACAACCTTGTGTATGTCTCAGGTATTGCAAGTGTCTCCCAATCACAACAGCCTATGTGATTCCCTAGGAAAACAAACTATGGTTACCACTTCATAATCGATGATCGGGTAGGACAATCGTCAGTCCAGGATAACTCACATAGACTAGCTATCTCAGAAAATTCATGTCACCCCCAGGATTTGTCACTTAACCAAGACACTGTAATGTGCTCATATTCCACCAAAGAAGAAATAGGGGGTACCACCCTTACAAATTCAAATCAACATTGTCCTTAATGCTTGTGTTAGAAGCACTTTCCCGACACTCACTCTTAGTTACTAATGGATTTAAATCTCTTTAGTCAATGCTAGTTTCAAATTTTGGTGGCTTTAGAGTGTTAACTCACCATCTTAACTCAAATCCCTAGCCTAATATTGTTGGTGATATCAAAGATAAAATCTAGGTTGTTTTTAGATTAAGCGTTGATTTTAAAGTTAATTCGATTAGTTTCGATGAGTGGTGGTGAAACTGATGGTGTCGCAACTTATGCTACTGAACCAAACCAATGCACAGATGCTTTTAAACCTATCTTTTCATTCGATGAACTTCTATACTATGGGAGAGTAAGAGGTTCATTGATATCCTTTAGATGTGCATATTGCAAAATAAAATCACTTTCAAAAATTTGGAATCGCTTTCAATTTTCTAGCAAGGGTTCAAGAGGTTGGATTCAATTATCACTAATTAGAAATGAAAAATGTTTGAATATTCATTTTTTTCTTGTTTCCAATGATTCTCTTAAATTGATGTGTACATGTAGGAATGTGATTCAACTTTTTGTTTTTCATGACCAACATTTACACTTGAGATCCACTTTCTCGTTCACAGGACCACCCAAAAGCACAAGTGAAGTGGATACTCATGGCTCGATAATATGCTTCAAAATTTCAAATATTCCCATTGCACTTGAGATCCACTTTCTCATTCACAGGACCGCCCGAAAGCGCAAGTGAAGAGGATACTTGTGGCTCAGGATTTTTCTAAAAAATAAACCTATCTATTACACTTGAGATCCACTTTCTCTTTCACGGGACAGCCTGAAAGTGCAATTGAAGAGGATTCTTGTGGCTCAAACACAACTTATCTTAAGAATCTTGACAATGACGAAAAAGATCCTCTCATTGTGTTTGAACTGATCTTGAGTGGTAGGTTCGTATTTTGAGAATTTATATGAATTTCATATTAAATGATGGTATGAAGAGTGTCTTAATGGTGATTACAAGTTTTTTGGTAGGTCATCAAGTTCATGTCGATTTAAAATTCATGGTCACAAGAATTTATAAATTGAAACAATGTCATGTTCTTTAGTTTTTTCAACAATTTCCTTATGTCACTATGTGATAAAAATGACCAATTTAGACATAATTTTAGACATTCAAGGCTGAAATAAATGAATTAAAGTAATAAACATGTCATAAACTTTCATATATGAGCATTGTTTTCAAGGAAAACTTTGAATAATACTAAAAAAAACCTACTCCTAAAAGTGATTTTTTCTTAGTTTTTTCGTAAAAAGAGTTTTCTAAGCCTTCCAAAATTGAGGGAAAATGTATCCAAATGCTTCAAAAATGATCCTAAAATTTCATATTAATATTCAAGAAGTGTTTTAGGATTTCAATTAAGGTTCTTCAAAGTTTCAAAATAATTCAATCAAAAACCAAAAATTAGTGATCTCCAAAAATTTCAAATTCAAGCCAAAATGCACACCAAACTTAAAATCCTTAAAACAAAACTCTAAATATTGATAAAAGGGAAGAAAATTCTTTCTAAAAACTCTGTTATAATATTACTAAGACATCTACATCAGAAAAAATCAATCAAAATGACCAAAAATTGCAGATCTGACCATCAAAAATCAAGAATCATGGCCTTTTCAAATTTCACCCATATGCACACAAAACTTCAAAATTCTTCAAATAAATCCATTAAACCTTGATGAAAGAGAGGTAAGTATTGTCTAAAACCTACCTTGGAATATTCCTAAGACATATTAACATAAAAAATCAACCAAAATGACCCACAATTGAAGATCTAAGCCTCAAAAAAATCAAGAATCATGACTTTACCTCACTATGGGCACCACATGCTGTATTGAAGCACAGAGCAATGGAACCGCACATATGTAAGACAAAAATGGAGTTACTAGGGTGGTAATTCTCTGTCTACACTAGAAAAGGGCGTTACCAAGCTCAGAGGAAAAAAGACACTAGATCTAAGCTAAATTTCTTGAAAAATGGACAATCAAGGGTTGAATCAGGCCGGTTATGACCTCCAGAGCTGAAATAAAACCTTCTAAGAACAAGATCAAGCATGAATAATAATATTTGAAAGGTAAAAATCACCCTAACAAAGGGGAAATTCTCAATAAAACTTGTTTAAAGAGCATATCCCCTTAGCTCCCCAATATGGTCGCCATTCTATTGGTAGATTTGACTACAGGGACATGTCTACAACCTATCTATCCTTAACTACAGGGAGGGTGAATCCTGCTGACCGAAATACATACAATAAATGAAATCTTCCTGATATTTCTAAACTTTTTCAAAGAAGAGTTAGGGAGGGAAGGAAGGGGATTACCTCTTGAAGTGTGCCGTTCATTGAAGATCATTTTGCTCCAACCTCCTTAGCCTTTAGGCCTCCATTAGCAGCCTGCTAGCTAGTTCCTTACCTCTATCTTTTGAAAACTTTAAGAAATATTGAAATCTATCTACCAAATATTGATAAATAACACATAAAAATGCATAGATTCAAACAAAACATTTGGGGGGGAATCAGATTGCATCATATTAAAATTGGGAGGAAAGTGATTACAACCCAATAATAGGTGAATTTGTTTCTCCCTTGCTCTAAACTATCCTTCTCCATCAATGCCAATGATCACCAAAGAAACTATGATGAGCAAAATACTTTTTTAATCCTCCAATTCCTACAAGATACTTTTGCTTTTCACTCTTGTCCTTCCCTAATTGTCCTCTCATGCCTTCCATTTATAGGATTGGGCTTTGAGCATCCCATATATAGATAATGAATGTGGGATTAGGATTTTTGAATTTTTTGATTATTTCCTTCAAAAAAACAACTTTCCTTAGTTTTTAGGAATTTCAACTTGACTTTCAATATTTCTAGGACAATTAATGCCCATGTTAGGCATTTTTCCACTGTGTGAGTTATGGGAAATGATCTTTGACCCTTAAGTGGTCATGGACTTGGACTCTTTAGAAACACCTTGTATTCAAACATTTCTTCCTTTGTGGAAGCAGTGGTCAAATTGTTCAAAAACTCTGATATTCATTTTGCGGGAGAAGTAGAAATATGTTTGCAGACCAACACTCTTTAGGGTGTTAATTTTATTGTTAACATTCAAACTTTTAATAATGTTTTGGTAGAGATGGAAGGAAACTATAAAGTTACCATATGTGTACGGGATATGGATAAATGTTAAAGAATTGGCTAAGATAGTTGCATGACTATGTGAGATATGTATTATGCATAAGAACGTGTCATTATTAATATGTTTTGAAAAATATGAAATGGTTCTAATCATGCAACTGAATTTGGCTTGTAGGAAGGATCATATGCAATCATGTACAAGGGAAGAATGATGAGGGTTGTTCCAAAGAACAAGTGATGATGGTTCAGCCATAAAACTCAAAGACGATTCATTCCAACAAAGTATATGAAGAGGAACTTGAAGCTCCCAGGTCAAAGACATCATGATGGAAGAAAGATATTAAGAGGAATATGAGAATTATGACATGACTGAGCCACAAATACTAATACATCCACCTCAAGAGGTGAAAACATACAAGAGAATACCAACTCAGGAATGAGAGATAATCCAAGATGAAGAAAAGTATGGTGCTCTAGATGGGACTTCCAAAAAAAATTAAGAGGCCTTGAACACAATCTAGTTATGTGGCCTTGGACACACTCCAGTTATGTGTCATTGTTGTGTGACATCATTGATGTAGATCCTTCCAGATATGAAGAAGCAACTAAGAATAAAGAGAGGAAGGATGCTATGATCGAAGAGTACCATTTGATCATGAAGAATGATTTATGGGATGAGGTACAAGACCTAAAGGAAGCCTATAGTGTCTTCTGAGTGGATATACAATACCAACATGCACAGAAGGATTTGTACATTCTCAAAAGGAACCCCGGGATAAATTTTATAGAGTTACATGAGTAGCTTGAGGATCACCTAAAGTGATAGAGATCCAAACCTTTGCTACAAGTTTGAATATGGAAACCTACAAAGAATGAGAAGCTCATATATGGGTGTAAGAGAAACTTTCAACAAAGTTAGAGATGGAGGATCTTAGTATCCAGTGACCTTGAGAGATGACATATATGGATACACAGAAGATCAAAAACAAAGGAATCTACCTATCACTCCAATGTAGGATGTCCCAATGTAGAGAGTAGAAGATGTAGAGGGATTTATTACAATAGATCTCAAAGTTCAAGAATCTTGACATGATTCTTGGGATTAGAGGTGTGGCAGAATCCATAGGATTATTTTCTTATCCAAGGAAAATATGTGGTCAAGATCTTGAAGCGGTTTGAGACATTGGATTGTAAGAATATAACTACAATGATCTCGTCGAACTTGAGGTTGTTAAGAGACAATTGATGCCACAATCAGATGATTGGTTCATTAATTATGAACATGAGGTTGGATATATGCTTTGCGGTGAATAATTTGTTCCAGTAAATGGTGGAGCTGAGACATGTTCACATGGTTGCGGGAAAGCACATGATGAGGTACTTTAAGGGTACAACTGAGTATGGCCTCATATATACGAGAGATCATAGGATATTTCTACATGGATATGTTGACTCCGATTAGGTTGGTAGTGCTACAGATAGGAAGATCACTTCAAGGTGTTGCATCAGCTTGAGGTATGGCATGATTTCTTGGTGTAACAAGAAGAAAAAGAGCATAGAAATAAGTACATCTGACGCAATGTATATTGCATCTTGTTCAACAAGTTGTGAGGTTGTGTAACTTTAGAAGATACTTGCGGTATTTCACAATGTCGATTTAGAGACAACTTGTGTACTACAACAACCATAGTTGTGTGAAGTTGTCCGAGAACCTAGTATTCCTTGACAAGTTGAAGCACACTAAGATCCTATATTACTATATCCAGGATATGGTGTGGAGAGGAGCAGTGAAGATTCAATATATTGTGATATGTGAATATATAGTCTATGTCTTGACCAAGCCTCTGGAAAGAGTGAAGTTTGAGTACTTCAGGGACATGCTTGGAGTTGTGTAGATCAGTGTCCAATGTAATAGGGAGTGATGATTGGCATGATTCATTCTAGGACTGAAGCTCAACATGGGGATGAGGACCATTCTCTAGGAGAGTGGAGGACCTATTCTGCAACCAAGGTGTTGATCGACATGATTCAGTTTAGGACTGAATATCATCCTAGGGATAAGAGCCATTATTTGAGAATGGAGGTACTTTTTCAGTTACCAATATGTTGACTTCATTCAACCTTCAGCTTGGGGCTGAAGAACCTAGTCTGGGATCAGGATGTTGAAGTCCTAGATTGGATCTAGGCCTACATCTAGTATGAAAAAAGATTGGCTTTGTAGAACCTGGTTTGGGACAAAGGCCTGATTTGGGATCAAGATGTTGAAGTCCTAGATTGGATTTAAGGTCTACATCCAACATGAAAAAGGATTGGATCTGTAGAACTTGTCCATGGACTAGGACCTGATTTGGGATTAGGATGTTGAATTTCTAGATTGGATCTAGGCCTACATCTAGTATGAAAAAGGTCTGGATCCGTAGAATCTCTCCTAAGATCAGGATGTTGAATTCCTAGATTGGATCTAGGCCTACATCCAGTATAAAAAACACTGTCTATGTAGAATATAAAGTCCTAGATGGGATCTAGGCCTACATCCAGCATAAAAAAGGGTTGTCTTTGTATAACTTTTGATGACGTATAGATTCGAGAGATGTCACTAGTCAATGGTCGACGAGATGAGAGTTGATGCAGAAGTGATGATGATCCAGTGATGATGATGATCCAGCGATGATGATGATCCAACGATGATGACGATGTCCAAAGATTTTTTCCAATTGTGGTGATGACCAGTTCGAAAGAATACCTTCCTTGTTAAGAGGGAGTGTTGTTGTAAATATAACTTTGGAAGATATTCCTATTTATATTTTTATTATATTTATTGTACTTTTGTTATTTCTCCGTTCGAAAATGTTTTTCCTCTAATCGGGGATTTCATTGATGTACTTGGTCATGCAAAAATATCGAGGTAAAACCTCCATTATAAGTCAAGGAAATAGTCCCCAAAAGAATATTATAAAATGTATTTTTCGTCCTCCCAAAGATAAGTCGACCCAGTTAGGTTAATAAGTCAACCATGTTGGGGTAAAAGGTCACCCACATGAAAGAGTATAAATAGGAAGGCACCCTCCCTCATCTGTAGACACTGAAATCTCAAGTAAGTTAACTCCAAAGTGAAGGAAGACAAGTTCTCTACGGTAGAGAAGAAGAAGAAGCTATGAAGGATATCTTATCTCTTGTTTTTCTATCTTTGTTTGACATTTTACTTAGTGACAAATCTATATATAAGAAGTTGTTGAGTTTTCTCAGGAGAGGGTTTCCTAGAATAAATATGTGTGACTTTATTTTCAGTTTTTCTTGTATTTCTTTTGGTGATCCTAATGTTATGATTATGATGAAATGACAATAAATGTTTAAATATCTTGTATAACCATTAAAACTCTAGCGCTTCAAACCAAGAAGAGATTCACATAAAGCTTGAAGAAGATTTTTCAACCATTAAGCAACTCATACATGTGTCCAAAGGGGAGGAAGGACATAATAGTGTGGAAACACACTTAGGTCCACCTTTGCATAGTACATAAACACATGTTGTCACACATATGAATATCGCAGTAGATTCATCAAAAAACCTGAATATTTCAGTTTCATCCTTGATACTTTCCACCCAAGATATGCAAGGGTCAACCAGTCATGTAAAAATGATCTTGTCACAACTACCCATGGATGGGATACATATATTGCATACATCGATTGTGTAAGAGATTAGGTGGTGACATGAAGCTTCCACAACAAATTGGTACAAAATACTTGAATATAAGGAAACATTATAGGATGAATGTCCAAAAATTGAAATGGAGAAAGAGAAGTCTGCACTAAAGACATCATAGCTGGAAAAGAAAGCATAAGAAGCAACTGTAGAAGGTGATAAGTTGAAAAAGGAAGTGGAATAAATACAACAAAAGAGCTCAAAACTACAAAATATTGTTGAAGTAGTATACATCGTGCTCCTAGAAATCCACATTGTCAAATATACTCCTCCATAATAAAAGATGTTGAATATTGGAGAGACCATTCAAGGTCTACACACCAAAATTGAGGAGCTTTTAGTAAGACAAAAACCAAGGACACCTCTAGAGGTCAGCGTAGAATGTGAAAACATAATAGAAATAATGAATATTTCTATAGGAAGTATTAGGACCTTTCAATTAAAATGTATAGAGTTGCATGAAGAGAGTGCTCAACTGTGGGGAAAGCTAGTTGTGGATGAGCAATTGAAGGAAATAGATAGAAAACTCCAAATTGCATAGGAGGAAAAACAAAAAATAGAGTGATAGTCTAACCAACTTTCAAGCTATAGAAAAGATGTCTAAGATGGGATAATACATGAAACAACAGGAATAAGTAGGAATGATATGGGATGAATGGAAGAATATATCCAATAGGATTGAACAATTACAAGAAGAAGTCGTTAACATCATAGAAGAATTTTACACAAATACAAAGGGAAGTCAGTGAAGTTGTCGATGATTGTATAGAACCTATGAACTCATCCTTGATTGAGTAGGTGGAAATAGTCATTTTGGACAAATAAGGATATTGAAGGAGAAGGTAGCAACTGCAAAGGAAAATATGCAAGAGTTCTTAGCAACAGTGCAACCATAATTGTTATCAAAATATGTTACTCTTTGATACAAGATATTGCGCAGCATAAAGATGGGGGGAGAAAATTTTGTGTGAATACATCCCCTTTCCATTGATGTCAAAGGGAGGTAAAATTGCATAAAACTGAATGACATGAGGAGTACACAGAGGGGGAGTATAGATTTATGTTAAGGAAATCATATTCAGGGGGTGCTCACTTTTGGTTTACATTAATGACAAAGGGGGACACTGTTAGAATAAAGTTGTCATTGATGTCAAAATATTGTGACGTTAACAAAAAAAAAGTGTCATTTATATATGTCAGCCTCTAAATTTGTCACTAATGCTAGTTTTCCTTGTGGAATAAATTTTTTGAGTTTACCCGCGAAGTGATCCAACACTCATATAAATAAAGGATGTGATCTTTCCATTTAAAGAATACATCCAAAAAAGACTAGAGCTCTGAAAAGTGTGAAGATGAATATTCTAGGGTTTAGAAGTTGAGGACATTTTGTGCGTAAATCTAATTTGCAGCATATGCACAACCACACTTGTGCATAAGATATGTAGATATAACAAAGAAGTATGAGCATTAATCAAAGACCGAGGTAGCAGATCATGGAAGTGGTAGTTTGCATATCACAGTACAAGGAAGCCGCAAATCACATATCTTGGATATTGAAAACCAAAGAAATAACAAATCATAGAAGTTGTAAGAGATCGTAGATTGTTGATATTGCAGATTGTAGAAATTGCAGATCGCAAATCACAAAATTTGTAGTTTTGTAACAAGATATTTTTATTTTAGGGTGGCAGGAAGGGGAAAGGATAGGAAGTTGAAGCTTCCTTCCATTTGGTATTGTAGAATGCAAGGAAAGGGAGTTAGATCTTCCTTTCAGTTGGTGTTAAAGAACAAGGGTGGTAGGACGAGGTAAGGATAGGAGATTACAGTCTCCCTTCAAGTTGGTTTCTAAACACAACAAGTAGGTGCTTGCACAAAATGATTGGTGTCCCCAGAGGTCGATGCCTGAAGTTAGCAAGTTGGTTCTTGCATAGAGGATTGGAGTCCTTACATGTTGGTTTCTGTAATCAAGAAGTTAGTTCTTGTATGTGGGATTGGTGTCCCAATCATATTGGTTCTTGAGTGAGTATGTTGGTGCTCACATATTGGATATTGGTGTCTTCCATCTTTCTATATAATCAAACACACACACACACACACACATCTTCCAAATACTTTTGCACTGATGTCTTTTATTGTTATGCATTTCACACTCATGTCTTTTATTTTTATGGTTGAAGTTGTTAACAAGTGCATAATTTTGTAGGTGAAAATTTGATTAAATCTACACATTATACTGATTCCCCCCCTCTCAGTATCATTAAGAATTTTGAAAAACTTCTACGAAAAATATAGTCAACTTCTCTTTATCCTAAAGAAAACACCTTGTCATTTGAACCAAAAATCTATTCTTCCTTTCAACAATAATGTTATGTTGAGGTGTCACTACAAGGAAAACAAGATTGTGCAAAGGTTTTTTTAAGCACTTATTCTTTTTATTTTATTAATAGAAGGGGGTGAGTGGAGGTTTTAAAAGAGTTTTTCTACTCAATGTTATTAAAAACAAAAAGGTCCATGGATGCTCTATCACAACACCCAACACAATGCAATAACAATCCAAAAAATGGCCTTCCATATCAATTGTTGTAAATTATTTAAAATAAATATCACACCATCCATACTAAACATATAATGCATGTGTGCTCATTATCACATATAACTTCAACAATATGTCTTTGTGTAAGGTGCGTCACTTAGGGTTAAATAAAATCACCTAAAATTTTCAAAATTAAAATATTTTTAAATAATTAGTCTCTAGTGCTTAATAAACCTATAGACACACATGTGCATACAATACCATGCACACCACATTAGGTTGACAATTTCGTTAAAAAAATACTTAACGGTGTTGCATAGACATCTAATCCCACTAGTGTATAGTGAAACTAGGCCCGCATCACAATAGGGTTAAGTTAAAAACATACCAAACCAAGTTTGAACTTTGTAAAAGATGTTATTTAAAAAAATTATATGTGGTGTGCACTTAACATATGACTACAACAATGTTTCGTTATACAAGTTGCATCACTTGAGGTTAAATAAAAAAAATGGATTTTTGTATAACTTATATGGCAAAAAAAATAGCCTATAAGCCTATATAAATCTTCCTATTTATAACCCTACCATGCACACCATGGTAGATTTAAACAATTTAAAAAAAAAATTATCAATGCACTCTAGACATATTACCACAATAATGCTTAGGGATAGAAGGCACACCATGATAAGATGGAAAAAAAATTAGCGAATTGATTTTCCATTTTTGCTTCGAAGAGGCACATTCTACAACCCGATAGGGGGGATTTGTAACTCCTTCCATGATCATCCTAGAGTTGACACGTGTCCTCTTTAAAAAATAATAAAAAAATAGCATGTCGGCTCCAATTAGATTAAAACATTTAAAACTACATAGATATAAAACTACACAAATTAGATAAATTAAAACACTTCCTCAACGTTTACACTCTAAAAAGGGGTGTGTACATCGAGAGATTTTATCCCTATCGGCACTTAGTATATCCCCTTTTAATATGGATCTATGCTAGTTACTATACAATGGTGCTTCCAATAGCTTCAAGAATTAGTTCTCTTTGTCCCCTATGAGTATCTCATTGGCCCATGCTTCAAAATTTGTTGGATTTCACTACCAATATTCATCCATAATGAATTCCCAAATTATTTTTTGAATTTTCCCAAATCCTCGAATTGAATATTTTGTTTCCATGGAAATCATGCCTTTGCAATGCAGATGAAACTGAGTAATTTCTTTTATATATCTTGATTTACATTTTCACCGTTTTAATGTATCAATGTAATTTGTAAATTTCCATTGTGTCATTTTGTCAAAAACAAATTCCAATGGTGTGGCCCTCTATAAATTGATGTACTACATGATGGTGCATTACAAGAAACACCATTTATGATTCTCCATATCATTCTAAGTACAATGAGCATTTGAATATTATTGGTGTGGAAATTTATTGATTGATGTACTACATGATGGTGCATTACAAGAAACACCATTTATGATTCTCCATATCATTCTAAGTGCAATGAGCATTTGAATATTATTGGTGTGGAAATTTATTGAAATATCCAGTGTGGTAAGGATGCACTAAGGAATGTTATGGAGCACCATATGTAAGGTGAAACATCCATTCACATGTACAACAAAACAAAGAAAACTATGCCTTGTGATGTTGGTGTTAAAGTGGATGACTCAACACAATATCATTCATGTAATCCTATCAATTTGGTGCGCTACCATGCCAAATTTCCATGGACCTACAACATGTTGTGATGTTACGGTTAAATTGATGTGTAGGGGTAAATAGAGGATAAAAATGTCTTGCAATAGTGCATGTGGGTATGACTCGTTGTGCTATCGGCACCACTACTATTTCACTTTGGCACATCATGTGCTTATTGGACGTACCAATGTTTTATAGTGCACTTAAGAGGATTACTAGTTACGTGTAGTAGTGCTTTGTATTAATACACATGCACCAAAGTTAATGACTATCTGCACAAGTATTTAGACACACTCATGCAATAAATTCATTGCTTTCATTTGTGTGTTTAGGGGTGACTAAGTATGTGATGGTATCAAACATCGTCAGTGCACTGCATTAGTGGGGCACATGCCTCACTTTCATAGTGCATTGACATGGTCTAGAAATTATTTTTTTATGGCGTGTTTATTATTATGGGTGCAGAATTATCATGATATGGATGTCTATAGCACCAATTTGGAACACTATATAAAAACTGAGTACCAAAGAGGGTGCACTTAATTTAAAATAGATGCATTGGAGTGGTTTACACATTTTTACAGTACCAAATTTAGAATCAATATTGAAATGAATATTACAAATCGTAATTTAGTACAAATTGATTGTTTCATACTTATATTTTTCAAATGAGGGTTGTATGTGAATCAAGGATGACCATAGTAGCAATATGCCGATCCTTTTAACTTTGTGAANGTGTGTGTGTGTGTGTGTGTGTAAGAGAGAGAGAGAGAGAGAGAGAGAGATTTGTTTAGTTGTCCTATTATTTTTCAAACTCGCCTCCTTTTCAAGAATGTTTTCCTCCTCAATTTTTTTTAAGATACATCCCTCAAAGAGGACACAAACTTATTGTGTTAGTTGATCCATCATTGGGAGCATGGAAAACTTACCTTATGGGTTAGTCCCAATGTGTGTTAGAATATTATAAAAGAGAGAATTATTTCATTAGCATGACATATAGGAGGAAAGAGTATTTTATTCATTTCTCTTATGTGCCACCTAACTAGTGTTGTAGAAGATAGCTATATGGCTTATGTGTAGAGATATGTTAGTATAGAAATTACTATCCCCAGTGACTTCCACATTATTGGGATCTAGTTGTTCTTATTATTTTGGATCCAAGGAGATGATGTGCTTATGCATTTTTATCTGGAACTAACACACCATGCCGGTGATGTTCATCACATTAGTTTCCCTATTATGTACTATGTATATATCATTTTTCAACAACCTAAACTGATCAAGTGGTTTGTTATTATTCTACTTACGATAAATTGTATTGCAATGGATAGATGCCATAGCATGTTGGAGCGGATACAACTCTTCCCCTTTATTTCATATATATTTTGCTTATTTTTTGACAAGCTTTTGTGACTAGACTATCATTTGCATGCACCCTCCTAGGCATATGACTGTAGTGTTTTTTCACATGTGGGTCCATATATTATGTTAGCTAGTGAGGATGATCATGTCCTTGACCCTATGCAATATCCATATGTATGGATGGATTGGTAGGGGTGTACAAACATCCTAGTACTTATGCCATTAAGCCACCAAGGTAATATTATTGTGATTTTTCAATTATTCTAGTTACATTATCTTTTGTCACATTAGCACATGTTATTTATTGTAATATTTTGTATTTAAATGGTGTAAATTGTTGCATACTTATTTACATATGTTTTCGCATAAATTGGTGAGTGGAATCCTCCCTATCCTGCTGATAAGATGTATAAGGATGATAAGACACCTATATGAGATAGACTTGGCATGTTTTAGAAGGTTAGATTTTATCATATCTTTAATTTCATTGCCAAATCACAAATTAGTCATGTAATTTGATGAATTACTATTAAATGTATATAGTTCAACCTATAAAGATATCACATGATCCTAATAATTTTATTATCTATGCCATCCTACATCAAGATATGAAATTATTGATGTGTCATATTATCAATATCCCAATATAGTCTAAAAGATGACCACTAAAGAATGATGAGCTATGAGACATACTTAACCATATCATTTATATCCTTCATTTTATATGTCTTTAGATGATGGGACATATCAAGACACTCCTCCTCCACCCCCTCCTCTATTTCCTACGCCACCTCCTTCTCCACCTATTCCGCTTGTTGATTATTGAAACAACATTAAAGGTTGATTTCGCAAAGTATTGCAAATTTGTATGAAATTTTTTATTTTTTTGTCTTGGTCCTATGAACTAGAGTTTTTTAGAGTCCCTATTCTACTTGGTATGCCTACACGTTGTTATTCTTTTATGATGAAACAAGGGGCCAACGCATTGTTATTCTTTTGTGATGAAACAAGGGTGGCCACTCTGTAAGAAATTTTGAGCTCTCGTAAGAACACATTGCATTTGTTTCCTAGGATATATAGTTGATATTGTTGGCCAATCTACTTAGTTTTGTCAATTAATACTTGGGTATTATTATGTTTGGATTCGAAAAGAAAAATAGGGTTTATATTTCTAAAGGTTTTGGTTTTTCACGTATGTGATGTTACAAATTTATTAGTTTTGTCAATTAATACTTGGGTATTATTATGTTTGGATTCGAAAAGAAAAATAGGGTTTATATTTCTACAGGTTTTGGTTTTTCACGTATGTGATGTTACAAATTTATTTCATTAATGTACTTTCACATATTCAATGTATCAAGGTCATGGATATATTTATTTTTCAATTTTTTTCATCAAAAGGTTATTTTGCACTATCGTTGGACATTTAGCCACCTTATACTATGCTTATCGATCCCTAATTATCACCATATTAATGCATCGAGATCGCACGCCTTGTGCACAAGCCCGCCTCCTTAATGTTAATGGGCATATGATATGTGGAGTGATAATTATAAAGTGAAGAAATAAGAGTTGAGTGTTGCATGTGGGAGAAATCTCTATGGGTAAAATAACAAAATCTCACCCACACAATATATTTGTTGACCTGTTGTAGTTGATGACATGTCCCATGAGTTGACTCTCTGTTATGATGAGTGGTTTGATGACTTGGCACTTTTGTGACTAGGTATGACTTATGTTAGCACCAGGGTACTTTTTAGGGGTGAAATTTTGCCAATTGGCTATTTTTGTGGTTTTTTTTCAAAAAATAAATGAGCTATTTGGTCATTTTTAGTGTCTAATATCGCCTATATTTACATAAATATGTTTTTTTATCATAATATTTGCCAAAATTTACACATTTCAGTGTTAATTTTATGTTTCATATTTAATATTCACCTACCTATCTATAAACATTTTTTTTTCAATCCAAAACAAACACCTAGAATACTATACTTAAGTATTATATTAGAATCCTTAAAAAATACCCTAGTTAACACTCACAATTTACCCCCCGATTGTGAAAGAATAATCCCAAGGTAACCACAAAACCAATCTTTAGGAAGAAAGATGACTTCTTTCTTTCTAGAGAAGGATCTCTCAATATTTTAACTCACAGGACATAAATATTTGCAAAGGAAATAAAATTTAATGATGAATGTGGCTAAAACTGGTGCTCAATATTGGGCATGGAGTCATATATGATAACAAATGATAACATTGCTAATGCAGAGGCATTTAAACAGAGGCAGGGTAGCTACATCTTCAAAGTAAAAAATTAGGTTGTCTCATGATAAAAGAGGAATTTAGAAACCGTCCATTAATATCGGTATCTAACAAGGATGAATTCAATATTAACTTTAGAGGAATAGTTTTGTGAATACTTGAAAGCAAAGGATCAGAGCATATCAGTATGAATTATAACCCAATATAGACTCATTCAAGTATGAAAAAAGATAACAAAATGAAAATATTAACTAGAAACACATTCACATAAATAAGGGGAAAGTAAAGACTGCAAAGTAAATAACACAAGAATCTCTGTAAAATGCTTGCTTAGCTCTGAAATTTTATTGATATTTAAAACTATTTTAAAATACTCAGTTCTTCTCAAGGGTTCCAACCCTCAATACATTACAAAATGTTTTTTAAATACAAAATGATCCTTGAGCTGATAACTACTTCTATTCTAAAAATAGGCAAAATAACTGCTTTATTACATTTGTCATCTCAACTCCTAACTAATTACTAACTGCTTCAAAAATTTGTTAAAAAGTTTAAACAAAATAACCTTCAACAATTCTCGAAACTCCTTCATTGGTGCAACTTGTTTTTTGTTTTCCAAACTTCTCCGCTGTTTTCCACTTATCAACATTTGGCAACTCCAGACTGGTCATTTCTTTAGCCAACACTCATAGCTCTACATGGTCCACCTATGAAATTTTTGGCAGCTGAGCATAAACAACTCTGAAAGTATCAATTATCTCAAAGTATACTAATAATTTTTCAATTATTGTTTTCCCTGATAAATACAGATGCATGTATCCAAATTTCTGTGATCCAACCTGTATCTGACCAGCTGAGCTTGTTATTCCACTTGAGACAACAATTTACCATTTTCTTCCCAAAAGGAAGGCAAACCCATTAGGAACAATGGTGTGAAAGATTCTATAAACATCTTAACTTGATGTTGCATGATATCAATTTTTTCTTGCACAGCATCTAGATGTTCATATTTTCCAACTACCTTCCTTGCCCAAGTAATTACTGAAATTCTATCCTTTATTGCCATTGTTTTCAAATCATCTTCTGAAAAACCATTTAGAAAATTAACTGTATTTCTAGCTTTATCTATGGGATTTTTATTCAGAACCTCTTTTAATGTCGTAAAGCTATGCTTTGCAGCATATATAACCATTTCCTTGTCCTGAATGTAGTTTAAGTAAGGCCTAAGCTTTACAGCTTCTGCAATAATCATGTCCCATATTAAATGAATTTCTCCCTGAAGTGGAAATTTCCTAGTTAATTGTTTCATCAATTTGTCATTTTTATTCAAGAGGTCTCTTCATTTATTTTCAAGGGATTTCCTTTATTCCTCCTTTTTCAAAGCTGCAATCTCCAGGTTTTTGTTCTGATTATTAAGACGCACAATTTCTAAATCTCTCAAACTCACTTGGAACATGGCTTGCACAATATATTATTCATTTGTTTGTGCAGTGGGTGGAATTACCTATACCTCAATCTCTTTCTTTCTATTTTCTATTTCCTTCTCCAAAATAGACTGTTTTTCTTTCAAAACTTTCACATCTTCCATCAAAAGAAACTTTTATTTTTCCCAATCCTTTCTCTCATTAGAAAACTTCAAAAGCTTGGATTTACAGTCACTTAACTCATCATTCAGTGTCTCTTTTTCTTTCTCTAGCTTAGTTAGCTCTGATTCTTGAATAAGCTATGTAGAAGGGATCTTTAACTTTTTCTTTAACAACTAGATGGTATTCTCTTTTTTAGCAAGTAGATTCTGAGTGGCATCTCCCTTATTTGTTTCACTATCAGCAGCCAACAAATCTCCCTGGAGCTTCTTGATTTGTTGTTGGTGGGCCTTATTTTCCACCCTTTCCTGCCTTAATTGATTTTCTATCTTTGTATTAGTGCATTGCAGCATGGACACCTTCAGAGTAGCCTTCATCAAATCACTGTAGATGACTTCTCCATTATGTTTGTGCAAGTGAATCATGTCTGGGATTGGAATATTCTCTAAATTCAACCTCATCTTTGCCACCCCGTTTTTAGTAGCCACTTCCAAATTTAAAGTGGTATGGGAATGGTCCTTAACACTACAACAAATCTTGGCGTCCATTTTTAGTGTAATTTTTTTTACATTTAGTGGTCAAACTAGACGCTAAATGGGACGCATCATAGACAAAACTTAAAGCGTCTCAAAAAATGTCATTTTTTTCTTCCTAAATAGCATCCTTTATGGCGTCCAAAATAGCGTCTCTTTTAGCTTCCAGAATAGCATCCAACTTTGCTTCCTAAAAAACATCGAGGTTTTCTTCTAGAATAGAATCCAACTTTGCTTTTTAAACAACGTCGATGTTTGCTTCCTAAATAACGTCTTATTTTGCTTCCTAGCAAGTGTCCGCTTTTGCTTCTTAAATGACACCCCCGTTAGCATCATATTTGCATCCTTAATAGCACCATGTTAGCATCCAAATTAGCATCCATTTTTTCTACTACTTTAGCATCCCATTTTGCACCATGTTTTACTTCCAAATATGTGTCAATTTTCGCTTCCAAATTCACACCAATTTTTGCTTCCTTTTTTGCATCGTGTTTTGCTACCAAAATGACTCCAAATATTTCTTCTATTGTTGCACCATATTTTGCTTCCTATGTAGTGCCATGTTTTGCATCCAAAGTAACATCTTATTTTTCTACCATATCAATGCCATGTTTTGCTTCATCATTAGCACCATGTGTTGCATCCTTTTTAATGCCTAGTTTCGCATCTCTCATGTTTTGGTCACTAATTTAGTCATTTTTAGTAATTTTATATACGAGTTTTGGTCATTTTCTTTGGTCCCCTATCTCTTATTTTTTTCTTAATAATTTAGTTGTTTTTAACCAATATTATAATATCATTAGGGCATTGAGGAATTGAACCACCAACCTCCTGCTTCTAAGGCAGGCGCTCTTCCATTGAGCTAGAACCCTTTAAGAATTTGGAAACCTAATTTACAGAGTCCTCTATAATGGTAAAAAGGATCAATGCACAACTTTAAGTATCTAATGGTTGACAAAGGATGATTGATTGTATTATCTTCAACATGGGATTGATTACGTTCCTTAGTTCTTTGTATATCATTTTCCTATGATTGTATAGTTTCTATCATTACAGTACCAACATCTGCAGCTTGTGAGAGCATCACCTTTTTCTTGTGATCTGGTGGTATCATGGGCCTAATCTAATCGAGTGTCATCAACTGGTTGAGCCCTCTCTAAATGAGAAACAAAATTATCCTCAATTCCTAATTCTATTGTAGTGCCACTCATTCCTCTAAGTTGTTGACTATCATCAACCTAGCTACTTAAACGATTTATTGGACGCCCACTTCGAAGTTTTCAGTAAATAGAATCCAAATGGGATGGATCTGAAGTACTTTCAATATTACTCTCTGCTGCAACCCTATCATTCTCTGAAATCATAGACACATTACATTATATATGTCCTTAAACTATGAATTCTAAAGTTCTAATCCAAGAAAAACAATTTATAATCTTGCAGATGTTCAACAACTAGAAATTTTAATAGGCATCACATGAAATGGATCACACAGAAAATCACCTTCAACTCAACCAAGCTAACTTTGAGATAACAAGAGCTAAGTTTGAGATAAAAGTATGAGGACTCAACCTTCCACTTATGTTTTGATTTAAAGAAACTACAATATGTTGTCAATTTTTTGACTCCATAGCTTCCTGAAGCGTATGAGGATCCTCAAGAATATGACAAACAATAGTTGATGCAACATTGTTAAACCATGAAAATAAGCAACTAGTAGGAAAGATGAGTAAAGAAACCAATCCACCTCTTTCAAGGAAACACAATGCTATGGCATGCACCCTTTTTAGCCTTGCACATAGTTGGAGAAAAGCTTGTACAACAGTTGAGGTAAGATTCATGTGAATGAAGTTGTAGATTGTGTTAATAGTTTTTTTCTACTCTTCAGTAGTTATGTACCCTTCGGGCACAACCAACATGTGCTTTGTACGATTTTGATGATTAGACTCCAAGTTCTCAGTATTCTCAACATCGCCATTACACACAAAAAGAGTTGATGGATGAATTCCACTTCTAGTTGGGCTGTGAAATCCACCTTACTTCTCTCAATATAATTAAGAAAACAATTTAACTTCCATAAAATTTACCTATTACCATTTTGGGATCAACTGGTTCTTATAACTTATCTTCTTCCCATTCCAAGCTTCTTAGGAATTTTTTTATTTCTTATTTTATTGTTTTGACAATTGATTTGATTTATTATTATTAATGGGAATTAGGCTAAAATGATAAAATCCCTTCTGAAGGGTCATAGTCCCTTGACCTCAAATTCAACTATAACAAACTGCTTGGTTCAACATTTTGTCAAGTATGGTATTTATAAGCTTTTCTCTAGAAAATGGCAAGTGTGTCTGCTATACCCTGTATTTACCCATGGATCCAATGAGCTGCTTCCAATAAAGTCACTATGCAAATTATTATGTTGCTTATCTTTAGGAATTACTCTGAATTTAATAAAAGGCATTCACTAGTAATCAAAACTGCATTCAATCGTCATTCCTCAAGGGCACGACCTCGGATTGCACTAAATTCCTACCATGAGTTATCAAATTAGATCTAAGAAATGGGTTTCAGTGTTTGAATTACATAACAAATAGGATCTATATATCTGCTTCACCAGCTTTCCTAATATTTTTATTTTCATTGCATTCCCCCTTTTGTTTTAGTTATTATGTTCACCTATTATGGTTGGTTTCATTACCAATCTCATCCTAATGCCTATGAAGAGAATGCTTATTTTTTAAATGTATTATATGTTTTTGATGTATTTGTGGTTGCTTACTATGGACCATTGACCTCAAGAAACACTTGTCTGGCCCTCATCATGATCCACCATCAATGGAAGAAGTGCAAGAGATGATGTATGTCAGTTGATCTCATATATCTCTTTCATGTCTCTATCTTTTGAATGTTCTTCTTTTGAATGTTCTTGAAAATATTTTAGGTAAGAGGAAAAATTGGAAGGAAGTAGAAGGAAGATTGAATGACTAATATATGAAACTTTAATTTACCTTGTAAAATTATCCACATTGCTTCCCACATTGGTTGTTCAGGCCTGATCTATGACTCTTGGATGCCTCTTGAGTTGGGAATGACCTCTATAGCAGGTCGTGACTGTGTGTGATCCCTTTAAGAGATAGAAAGCAATGATTTAATCCCTCCTTGGCTGGGCTGTGGACTGTCTGACTTTTCCCTGGCTGGGTGTGGCCTCTTATGTTGGGTTGTGATTGTATTCTTGCAAGCTATATTTATTTATTGAATTGTAACCTTGTATACTAGGGTATACCATTGTTGAATATCCATATTTGGAGTAGTGGTTTATTGTTGATGTGCCCCCTTACTACTATTAGCCTAAGGTTGTTAGTTTGGACCTTGGCCTACTTGTTTATTACAAACCTGGGTTGTGAGTTATTTGTGTGACTTGTTTTGGTTCCCTAAGCTGGGCCATCACCTGTATGTATGCCACAGACCTGGATCACGAGATTTGTTTCCTAGTTTATGGGAACTATGTTTCTGGTGGATCCAGTGTGGATCTGGATCTAGATCTAGTTCGGAACTATGAATACATGGATCCCAAAGATAACGCTTGCAGATTTAGTAACATAGTTTTTCTAACTTGCTTCTCTACATAGCTTTGAATTTTGTAAACATTTCCATCGCATATGATTTACATTAAGAAAGTAAACACACCTTTTTTAAGAAAGTAAACACACTTTTTTAAGAAAGTAAACACACATATGATTTACATTAAGAAATATCAAGTATTTACAACTTACATGTTCTGACAACATTTCAAAATTTGGTTCTGATAACAAATAGGTATACAGTTTTTATATATGTACCGTAGTATATTACATGTGCCAAAATTGGGGTCTTACGATTAAGAGGGCAAGTCAAGTTGTCATAACACAAAAGTAGTTTCTTTGGAGTGAGTTTGAATGGTTATAATAACAAAAATAAGTCCTTCTGAGGCACAGTAAAACAAAGAGAGAATCTTTGGGTAAGATTGATGATGAAATGCCAAGGAAAAAATACAATTTATAGACATATATAGGTCAATGGAAAATGGACTAAAGACAATGTTCCAACAAGATTTAGGGACACAGGGACTTGGGGATCCATCTCAGGGACATGAGGAGATATCCAAATTTCAGGGGGACTCATAGGTGATATCAGGTTCCCCAACATAGGGAACTTACCCTATATATTAAATATATAGAAAATATTTAAAAAAATAAACAAAAAATAAACTTTCATTATAGGAGAATAATTGTCTCTCATTATAAAATCATCGATGTTCAATCAAAATGAAATACAACAATATATCATATAATTTCATCCATCATCCTTTAAATTGTAAATAGTGAAGACTTTCATAATAAAAAAAGATATGAAATAAGGCCCAAGCAACTATGGCAAGCTCAATAAGCCTTCACTCATTTCTCCACATCAATTTGTTTTAGGAAATTTTTGACATCATGTATGGGAATGTGAAGCAATCAAATCCCGATCTCAGTAGTCAAACCTAACTGTTTTCTAACTTTTCCAGCCAAAGAAATGAGAAAAGCTTGGTGCATGTCCAGGTTTTTCAATGAAAATATGCTTGCTTCTATTAAAGTATACATGGATACACAGTAGAGTTGAAGAGAGACAAAGACAAAAATCTTATTATTGAATGTGTCACAATGAGGTACACTAACAATGATATGTCTCATGAGCGATACAATCACCTATGCAACCACATATTACTGTGTTAAGATGGGTACTGATTAAAAATTTGCATGTCTGACCTTATTTCTAACACATGACTTTAATTCTTGTGCCTAAATTCACTTTATTATATAATAACATAAAAAACATAATGACATGAACATTCAACTAAAATAACTATTTAACTTACCTTAATTGTCAAATGGAAACAACCACATGTCCCAAAACACAAACTTATCTAGATCATCATAGAAGAAGTTTGCACTTTGCCTCTAGGTTGTACGACTAATCAACACCTGAAGATGATCATTCTGGAAGTCAACCTGCTCGAATCCTATAATTTTATATCCATAATTTCACATCCTAATGCCTCCAGTATACGTCACATGCCAATCTAAAATGCACTACAATAATCAGTTATTGAAGCTGACACAAAAAGAGAGATAATGCTGACTTCATAGCATGTAGCAGGCGTGGTTGATACAAAACATTTGAAGTCACCAATCATTGATCCTCGCATTGAATCATTAGCTAGATTAGGGTCAATATTTGATGGAAATTCCAGCCAACTACCAAAGATGCAAAGAAGCTGATTTTAACTCCAATAAAGATCCTTCTCTGCACATCAGTAGCAGAATATATCAATCCTGTAGAACCTAGCTTTTGGAGCTTGTCATAACCTATAAATAAGCATACCTACAATATCCTTCTTAACTACACTTCTTGTGGCCAATTGTTTCCGCTCTTTACAACCAACCTGCTAATCCACCATTCAAATTGGATTCCCATGGCTGGTACTAACCAAGATATGTCTATCTGTTCTATAGGACTAATGAGTGCTTCATTCTTTAATACAAAATCAGGTTGGCAGAAACAGGGCTATACCCTATTGAATTGAAAGCATGAAGAAGTTAATCTCCTACATAAATAAAGTGGCCCACATGGACAAGATGAGAATCCCTGGTAAAACATCAAGGAAGTGCTATGGAAGTGGAAGGGAATGTGGGAACTACAATGTAGGAAATTGTTAGAATGTTGGGGCATACAATAAGAATATTGTCCATTAAACAAGCAGAAAATGAAGAAACAACTATTGTCATGTTACAGGGAGGGAAAATGGAGCCAAAATGAATAGAAAAACTAAGGTACTGTATGGACCAATTTAACCCGATAGGGGAAATCAAAATCCAAGGGTATCTAAATATAAACATGCCTACAAAGATGAAGCACACATTTCCCCAGGAACAGACAAGTTCTCATCGGTTGACATGGGGTACAATGCCAACCAATTTAACCTGATAGGGTATCAAAATATATGGAACGCCTAGATGAATCACAAACATGCCTAGCTGAATCGAAAACAGCATACTACCTCAAGCAATTAGTAGTCAGCAAAAAACTCTTCGACCTCAAGCAGTTAGTAGTCAAGAACAAACTCTTCCAGCTGAGGGTTACTTAGCCATTGAACAGCTGCAACTAATGCCCAAGGTTCTTTATCCCAACACTCCCCATTTCAAGATAATGCTCCAATAGATAATTTGTTGAATCATTCCTAGTTTAATTCTAATATAGCTAAGATAATATAGTTTTATGTATGTTTGTTCGTTGCACAACTATCACATCAAAGTTTCTTTTTAATTGAGATGTCATTCATACTCACCAACTATATCAACTTTAGCACTGCCAGACTCGCTGGTGGCACAAACAGAGCAGATGCAACACCAAACTCAAACATTTCTGATTCTTAGTGTGATATGTATCCAATCAATCCAACGTAGCTAAGAATAATTAAGAACTTTACCTTGGGAGGTTGAACAAGCGCTTTGGAAGAAGACAATGTGAATTGAAATTGAAAAGAGGCCAGCAACGAGAGAGGAGAGCATTCTCCTTCAACATCTTTGCATGTTATACTCCATTTGAATCGCTACCAATATTAATAAAATAATCCTTTCCACAAACGTTGTTCACAACTATTTTCCCATGATATACATTTTGGATTTTAGCACGCTCCATGCATTTTGCCACTAGCTTTGGTAAATATGCTAGGAAGGACACCTATTTAGGAAGCGTCTCTTTTCGCTACTTCATTGTCCACTACTTTACTGGTTACCTCGAAGCCTACCTCCAAGACACCAATAATATTGCAAACAACTCTAATTAACACAAAGAGATAAAGTGCTCCTTAGCTTCACGCACCCAGATGCATCAAGCTTCTCTAACAATATCCAGTGTTCACCACATGCTAGCTCCTCTAACTGTGAGCACTTAGAAACATTTAGCCTTTGAAGCTTTGTGAGATGGGCCAACTAGGAATAAGGAAATATTAGAGCATATATGCAAGTGCTAGGTGGTAAATGGTCATGCAAGGCATCGAAATGCGGTAAGATGATACTAAGACATTGCAGGGATGTGACAGTTCTTATATCACAATGGAAGGAAACCCAACATGTTGGAGAACTGGTTGGAGAGAGAGAAAGAGACTGCCCACTAGAGCATGGAGGTTACTGGAGAAAGTGATCGAGGTTGTAGTGAAAGGAAACCCACATTTACAACCGTGTAGAGAGGATGTGAGATATTCAAATATCAAGGTGGGAGAATCACTGCATTTGTAGAGCTACATTAGGTGCATTACCTAACAGAGGTCAAGATTCTTCATGTTATTTCCTATGTTGTAAAAAATAAGAAAAATATAAAGTGGTTAGTAAGCACTCTAGCACAAAGCATCTCAAAACTATTTTGTGTTGGAGACATGGATTGAGTTTCTATTGATGCTCCTGGTGGCGACCTTAACATTGAGAGTAGTAGACATGAAAAATTTGACACTTTGTGTGAGCATATATGATAATATATACGATAATAAACAACAATACAAGTAGATACGCTTACAACATTGTGCATACTCTAATGTCAATCAAGTGTTGTCACAAGAATATGCATAAGAGCACAATTATCTTCAATGGAAGGAAGCTGCTAGTATTAGTGTTGGTCATAAACAAGGGGCTTTTATTGTGATGGAAGGACTGGATAGAAGTGGAAAAAATTTTCAATGTTCGAATTTGGCATGTTACTTGGGTACCCAAGGTTTCCCTGTCGACGCATGGCGGTTTCCTGGAAGATGATATTTGCTTATTTGTCCAACAAAGAATATTTTGATGACAAAACCATTAATTTTACATTCAATGCCAATCCTCTCCTGAGCATGTAAGTTGTGTTGATTCAAACCGAAAATCCTTTTCCTACAAAAACAAGGAGAGTCTTTGTGGGAATTTCCTGTGAATCCCTCACCCAAAATTGTTCTCATATTGTTTCTCCCCCATATCATATTCAACATAGAGAAGGAATCATGACAGGGGTTTAATGGTTCATTTCTTCCCAATATGCTTCTAAGCTTCACGCATCCAGATGCATCAACGCACCTAGTTAAGGACAAGTTCTTATGGGTTAATATGTGAGACTTCCAGGTGGAAAAAAACCAAAGATGAATTGTTATCGAATTGATTGCTATTGTGTTTAATACTTTGTTGGTTTAGGAGTTTAATAAAACAACTTGCAAATATCACAACAATTGGCACAACTGAAATTCTATTGGATTAAGCATTAAAAAATAGTACATATATTCAAATCAAGACATTATCTATGTTATTGCAGCAAATAAGCTCAGTACAGATGGATAAAGTTTCACTTTAATCTGGCTTGTAAACAACACTATAGAATACCTTCAGGAGTTTCGGGGGAGAGGTGTTTAGTACTCATTGGCAATCGCCCTAGGTCTTGCCTTGTCCAGAAAGACTAGTCTTGTTGAATTGAACCACATATAGACTCAATTTAGCTAAAATTAGCTACTACCGGTTAAAAAGATAGAAGATGTCATTCTAGTTCAAAACAATTCAAACTAGTCAAAATCAACACCCATCAACCCACCTACCGAATTATACTACCCTATAGGTTCAGAGCCAATATAAACAATCATACCAGATAGACCAACATTCTTGGACTGATGATAACTCCTTGCTCTCCTTTCCCTCACCGGACAAGCAATAAATTCATATGATACAAAATGCTTAGCTTTGATGGTTCTATTGATGGAAAATATTTTTTCTGTCCTGCGAACTGCAAGGGTAAAACCATGTTTTAAAATATGTATCGAGTAGGCCTTTATTAATTTTTAGTAGGTTTGGATTTATATAACTAGTAAGAGAGTGACAAGTGCATGAGATCTAGAGTAGTTTGGTATGGGTACAACATATAACAATCCAAAACAACATTGGATCAGATGGGATTGAAGGGCTGGCTATATCACTTTTGGACGGGTCGGCATACAGCACACGGGCTTCCATTACACCTTCTTGAGGAATATTAGTGATACCAACTGCTTACTCTGCCTACCGTTACTTACGAATCCAGAAAAAAAAATCACAAAAAACTGATGAATCTTAGAAGCTTGCTTTACAGTTTACCAATTCTTAGTTTGTTACAGTTTACAAATTCTTAGCAGCCAAACTAAAAAAAGTGAATAAATATCAACAAACATTCATTAGTTGAGCAGATAAAGGGTCAATGGATATGAAAATAGCATGAAAGAATGGCACGTTCCCTACAACATCACTATTATCACAACTGAAGCTCATCCGTTCGTGGGCACCTCTCTAAAATGTGTAACTAAAATGGCTGCCAAAACCAAACAGAATATTGCCCGGAGGGCCAAACAAAACCTCAAATGAAGATGGAGATGAATAGCCAGGCGTTTTGACAAATTTTGGTGTGCATCTAAGATTTGATTTGGGGTTTTGGGGGGGATTTTATGATTTTGGGTATTTAGAGGGAATTTTGATTTTTTTTTTATAATTTAGTAGTTATAACAATTAAAAAAAAACTAAAGTTAAGGGCACATTTTTAAAACTTCATTTAAGTTTGGTTGTAATTATTAACAAGAATGAAAAATTTAAAAATGTAAAAATTAAAGTGTAAAAAATTTAAAATTTTTAATATATTTATATATGTACACTAAAAATTGTGGTGAACAATCGTATTATCCATCAAGTAAAATTTTATTAACTTTGATATTTATCTATTTAAAACCTTTATAATTGAGCATTCTTCTTGGCATCACTATCTATGGTTATGCTTCAACATATCTTTAATGTATTATCCATTTTTCATAGGTGTTGCAATGACCCTCTATTCCACTAATCTTTATTAAAATCACAATTAGTAGCCCCTTAAGCCACAATCCCCGAAAACCAACCTTTACATAAAAACAATGGTGTGGGAATTCCTTGTAAACCATGTTTGTATCAAAAATCATCATGTATATGGTACAATTCACAACACACATAGGAAGATTTTCGTTTAACCCCATCTCTAGCTTTTGACCCTAGACAATGGCTTGTTCCATGAGAGTCACCCCTAGTGTGTGAAAAAGTTAAATGGTCCATCTTCAGGAGAGGCTTCAGAAAGCTTCTCAAACTCTTAAAATGGTGGCCATATCTCACATGTAGATTACATTTTCCTTATGCAGACCCTTTGTGCTAGTTTAGGGAACCATGATGTCTAGTAAGCCTCATATAAACTTGTAGTGGCTTTAGAACCTGCATTTTAACCCTAAACCCTAGCATGGTCCAAGAGAGTTGTCCATGGTGTTACAAATTTTAAAATCCTGACCATATCACCTTGATTGTGAGGAAATGTAATATGAACTTGAATTGAGCATACATTATTTCTATCAAATGCCGAGGGATCCTCTTAGATGCTTCTACAACCAATATTTACAATCGAACAAATCACCCACCTTGATAATTCCTTTATTTAAATGGCATTTGGCTCAGATGATTTCCGACTAATAAAGCATGCCCCTGAACATGCCAAACCCCCTCCCGATCGATGAATAGGTTTCTATCTCAGAAAAAGGCACTGACAACACTTTCCTAGGAAACCATTGAGGAATCAAATCCCTTGCTGAATACCACTAAATTCCTCAATACCTAGAGAAATCATTTCCCGCTACCCTCTAACCCAGTGGCAATTTCTGTGATATGAGAGTCTGACATGGCCGATCTGCTACCAAATCTCATGTACACAACCGATCTAGCCATTGCAGGCATTGCTTTGCAGTAACATCGTCGTTGTCCTGGTCATTGGAGTGGTTCATCGGCATCGATGGCAGAAACAATGGTCCAATCAGATACACGAGAGATAATTTCTCCATCACTTGTCTGCTCCGAAGTGCATCAACAAACAAATCTTCGATTTTGGAGAACTTATTAATGAGAATACTCGACGCCTTGGGGACATTGGTGTCTCTAGCCATGAAGAATTTATAGAAAGTGTGACTTTTACTCTAGAGAGATTGTGCGATTTGCATGGTCGGAAATAGAGGGAAGCCGGGGATATCCAATATCAATTCCTTGTCACTGAAGTTGTAGCCCTGAGAGATGAGGACGGGGGTGTAGAGCATAAACCCAAGCGTGAATGTTGAAGATGTGAAGAGAAAAAATTAGGGAGTTTGAACTTGGTAGTTACCTGTAAAGTAGGAGTCATCCAGGGATTTGTGATAATGGCGGAAATGGGAGGTCGTGATGCCGAAGATTTGAGCAGATTGATCATGAGGAGATGTTCAAGGGTGTCCATGGAACACCCAATGGTTTCCCACTGTGCAAAATATGGATCTTTTTCCTCGTTGCTCTTCCTGGATGATGAATATCGATGGATTCTGTCACAACGAAGTTTGATCTACCATGGTGGCTTCATAAACTTTGACCTTATTGGCAACAATAAAACGGCTAGGAGAGTGACGAGAACCCAGTAGAGGCATAATAAAACCCAACAAACATTCCAAGCACATTAAGAGGAAACTAGGCAAGAAGGAAGGATGACACATGGCAAAAATTGATTGGAGGGATTTATCACGATCGTGGTTTTTAAACTCTGTGAATTAAGGTTTGTTTATGAAGGTGGGTATTGTGGTTGTAGGTGTGGATAGAAAGTTAATCAGAATATTTGTGGTTTGATTTGTCATTAAAGTTAACGTATTTTCTAAGGTATCACTTATTGTTATTTTGGTGATTTAAGTTATCACAGTGGAAAAGAGTTTGAAGATCAAGGGATATAATATAATCTTGAATAAACTTGATATTATCTTGTTGTACTCATTATTATCAATGAAGAGTTACTATTCCATGTGATTGAGAAATTATGTTTTTGGTTGTTGTGTTTTTCATGTTGGAGCCACTTTAAGACCCAACATTTGGGGAGCATTATGTGAGCTCAAAAGGACCCCTCAACGACACATCATATTGTTCACACACTCCATAAGGGTTTTGGGTGAAAACCTTAAAAGTTAAAAAAATAAAAAAATTTGATAACACCAGAAGAAAAAAATTAAAAATCCTAATATTAACCAAAACTAATAAATGAGCGACGATTAGGGATATTCCTAAAGATTGTAAAATTAGCAACAAAAAGATTTCATTGGAGACGATGGAGTCTACACATGTAGCAGATTTGAAGCAAAAACACACGTATGGGGAATCAAATATCCAAGGGATTTGTTGAGTAAATTCAATAAATTTTCAAAAAATACAAAGACCAATAGTTAATGCATTTGAACCTTGTAAAGGATGTTTATAAGGATTTTCACATTGAGGATAAAAGGAAAAATAAAACTCAAGGGAAGCATCTACCTGATATATCCAAGCTACCTACTTTTGATGGTGTAAGGAGTGCAAATGAACATTTATTTACCCTCAATACCCATTGGGATGACCCATCAACACAATGAATCGTATTTAAAGGTGTGCTAAGAGGTGTGGCACTGAAATGGTATCAAACAAGGGTTTAGGGTCCATGATAGTAAGATATTTCCAACAAGGGTGATTAAAATATGCTCATCGCGTGGCTTAAATAATGTCTCAATGAGACACCATTTTGTGGACTATAATGCTTATGAAATATGCCCATAATGGTAGGATGGACAAAGCTCAACAATGTTTAATAACATGCTTGAGTGTAATGTTGTCTCATGGAATGTTGTGATTTGGGATTGTACATAATATGGGAAAATCAAGGAGGCTCACAAATTGTTTAAAGGCATGCCATAATGGAGATATGCATCGTTTCAAGCATGGAGAGATGTTCTTACATTGGTCTTGTTGTTTCTTTATGTGGACCTAATAGATACTTTGAGTGCCTTTGACATACCAGTTACAATTACCAACAACAAATACAAAAAGGTGAGGGCATTCCATCATGGTACCTTTTAAGTTATCATCATACTTTAGACATTGACCTTAATTTGTCTATTAAGACATGACTAGTGAGAATTTGAGGGAGAAAAATAATGTAATATGTGATTAACGTCTCAAGGAAAAGGAACAAATACAAGGCAAAAAATGGCCATTTACAAGGTGGGAGGACACATTAATTAAACTCAAAAACCTCACACACCCAAATATTCCATGTAAGTAAGGAGAATTTTTCTACATCAACCTTACCTTATACCATTTTGTCTCTAGGGATCATGTGACATTAATAGGCCTATGTCCACCACACAAGCCCTATAAAGGAAATAGTTATCATGTAAGTGGAATACAATGCTCGTTTCAAGTTTGGCACACTAAGGATGGATCTCATGGACTAGTCCATGTTCTAGGGTAAACATATAAATTCCTAAGCCATAAAACTTTTCTCAAGGGATCGTGGCCCACAAATGGGGCCTTAGTCCATAACGTCATCTCTATGTGGGAAATATTTGACTTACAAGCAAGAAATGTCCATTTCAAGCTCTGTGTGACCAAGAATGATTATCATTGATTGAGCCATATTATCAAGTCAAAACATAATGTCTAGGGGTAAGGGGCTCATGGGTCATGTGTGATTGCAAGATCCAAAAGTGGCATGATTACGATCATTTAGGTGCCACTATGATAAATCAAGATCCAAAAGTACTATCACATGAATCATGATCATTGACATTGATATCGTCACCATCATAACCGTGATCATAAGCCACATACATGAGTATATCAACATCAAAATCATTGCCATTGTCATATATCATCATAATCATAGTCATTCATCTCAAACTCATTGTTATCATCATAATCATCATCATCAATATCCTTTCCATCATCCATCATCAACATGATCATCCTCATTACTTTACGGTGAGTCCAGTTGCATTAGGGTCACTCAAATGTTGTTGGGGACAATTAGATGCCATTAGGGTCATCTAGGAGCTATTATGGCCAATTCAATGCATTACGGTGAATTATGTTTCTATTAGAAACAATTGGTATCAAATAGTGCTATAATCACTTGTATCATCATTATCGACATTGATATCATTGTTGTCATCAACATCCTACTAATAGAAATTATCATTTCCATATTTATCATTGTCAATATGCATCATCATCACCAACAACATATTGTTAGGCACACTCTAATATTGTTAGGGACTGTAGGATTCCATTAGCATTATTTACGATTAATTAGGGTCTCCTAGTTGCCAAAATGGCCCATTAGGTGCTACTTATGTCAACATGCCCGAGACTATCCCTGACGCAATATTGGAGTTTTTCTGACACTTTTTCTAGCACAATTCCTTTCGAACTTCCTAGTGCAATTCTTGGTGCTAGGTCTAGCTCTATACCTGGTGCAATACCTTTTGAAATTCCTGTCACAATTCCTAGTACTATGTCTGCCTCTATATCTGGTGCGATTCCTAGCACAAATTCTTCTAAAATTCCTGGCTATTTTCCTATCGCAAATTTTGACATTAATCCTGGTGCTATATCTAATGCTATGTCGAACGTTTTTTTTAGCACAATTCTTGGCTCTAAACCTGGAACAGTTGCTTTCAAAATTTATAGCGTTATTCTAGGAATTATTCCTGGCTCTATACTTGGCACTATGTTGGATGTTTTCTAGGCGCAATTATTGAATCTATTCCTAAATCTATACCTGGTGTTATGCTTGGCCCTTTTCCTAGGGAAATTCCTGGCACAATACCTTTCAAAATTCCTATCACAATACCTTGTGCTATGTCTAGCTCTATAGCTAGCTTTATACCTAGCACTATTCGTGGCACAATTACTAGCACAATTCCTTCTGAAATTCCTGGTTATTTTCCTAGCACAAATTTTGGTGCTAATGTTGGCATTATATCTGACGTTATGTCGGACGTTTTTCGAACACAATTCCTAGATATAAACCTAGTGAAATTCCTAGTGCGGTTCCTTTCGAGATTTCTAGCATTATTCTAGGTGTTATACCTGGCTCTATACCTAGCGCTATGTTGAATGATTTCTAGGTGCAATTCCCCGCTCTATACTTGGCGCTATGTTGGATGTTTTTCTTGCCGAAATTCATGGCACAATTTATGTCGCTAACCCTAGATCATTATATGGAGCTATGCTTGGTGCTATTCTGGACGTTTGTTTGGAGGCTATTTTGGGCATTATATGGGTTTCTTTTTTGGACGATAATTGGGACGCTAATTGGGGTGTTAATTAGGATGCTAACTAGGACGTTAATTGGGATGCTAATTGGGACGCTAATTGGGATGCTAATTGGGACAACAATTGGGACGCTAATTGATATGCTAATTAGGACGCTAATTGGGACATTAATTGGGATGCTAATTAGCGTCCAAAATAGCGCCAAATTTTAAAAAGGGACGTAAATAACACAATTAAAAGCGCCATCCCATGGAAAAGCATCCACTTTGTCCAAAAAATGATGAAAAATACACTAAAAGTGATAGTGGATGCTAAAAAGGAAGCTAAAAGAGACGCTAATCACAGGGTTTTGTTGTAGTGTAATTGTTACCAAAGAAATATCGAGATATTCCTAACATAAGCATACAACTTTAAAGACTCATTCAAAGATGTCTCTGTGTTATCTCTGTATTTATCATACAGTTCATCTCTTGTTTTTTATCTGTTAGTAAGTCCTCCAGGAGTCTCTGAAGATGCATATTATTTTACATTGAAAGCTGGCCCTTTGACCTTCATCTGCTTATGTTTTCCTTCAGTCTTAATCACTTCCACCAACTCCTCTTCAGTCTCAGTTTTTTGCCTTTTTAAAGTTTTTGAACTTCCTTATTGGTCTATGTCCATTGCATCTGAGAAAGTTTTTTTATTGGTCATTTTTGAATTACTAGAAATAGGGATAATTACTTATGCTATTGGAATTACATCCAATGGATCATGATGTGTGACACCGATATCCTGTACTGGTGATGTAGGATCTTTCTTCATATCACCTTCATTCTGCATTGGTGAGGGATAATATGACCAGTTTGCTTTCTCAACTAAACCCTCAACTTCTTGGTGTTTAAAAGGCTTGTTCTTGTTTACACATCTTCTTATTGAGATGATATGATGGGGATCATACTTTACTGCAATGGATGTGTGAAATTCCATCTCTTTAAGAAAACTCTCTATCATAGGCAATGCAGCCTTGCTCTTTATAATGAAGGGTCCAATCACCCAAGTGAATTGTATCTCTGAATCCTTTCTAAAGCTGATGAAATGTTCATTTTCAACTATGAGCTTTTGTCTCACCAAATCCAAGGAAAAAATCCTAGGGGTGAGGAAGGTTGGAAGAATATATGGCTCATGAGAGAAGCCATATACTATGATAATTGTGTGCTCCTCCAACAAAAACTAGTCACCTATCTTTCTGTCTGGTGCAAACTGTCAGGATTCCTTCATGATTGGTAGTACCCTGGGTAATTTATCCTGGAAAAATACCTTGTAGACTTCTGCCATTAATAAATTCATGTACTTGAAGAAATTATTGTTGATTTCATCTATTAAGACCATCTCTGGAAACTGTAAATTATCCTCATTAAAGAATAGGAACATTCTGACTAAATAAGATTGAAACCTGAAGTGTTTTGTGCTGTGGAAATTCACTAGTTGAGAGTGAATACTCTCGTCTAGGAATTCATCAAATTTAAGGCATACTGACTAGGAAGACTCTAACTCAGAATGACTTGTGCTAACTCTGAACAACAGACTCATTAGCAGTTCAATAACATACCTATCAATATCAAGACCTAAAATTTGACTCATCAGTAATAACCAATTTCGTTTCCTCATTGAATAGGTTGGTATCTATAGGAAAAGACTGATTTTGAAGGGACACATCTGACTTGAAACAAGTGGTGAAAAAGGACTGCCTATGCTCAAGGGTTGCTTTGCGAAAGGACTGAATTAGGTTTTCTTCATTAAAATATTCTAGGCTTAGGGTAAATTAGGAAGGGACTATAAGTGAATCCTAGACAACTAAGGAATTGACAAGACACATAATTTTAGTCTTGGCTGAGTCCATGACCACTCTTTCAAAAGAAGAATAGTTAGACATGCACCACTCGACAAAATATGGAAAATTCAAGGTTTTCTATGGATAGAAAAAAGTAAAAATGAGACATAAATACACCATGTAAATATGTACCCTGGTCATGTTGATGTCTAGAAAATCAAAGGTACCGACAGTAGGGATTCTCCCCAATAACTATTCCCAATTAGATTGTTTATCGTTTGTTTTGGGGAATCCGTCTTGTTAGTGGCTCGACTACCGTAGAATTAAAAGAAAGTTTTAAATTTGTTTTACCGGTTGTGGCCCAGTCCAGCATTTATGTAATTTTATATTTTATGATGAAATGAAAGTGCCCATACTAAATGCAAGTGATCAGGGAGCAAAGAAGTCAACCCGTGATGCATAGGTTCTTACCTCCCATCTTATCCCCTTTGCTCCTCAATCACTATTAAGAAAAAATGTCTTGTTTATTCTAATCTGATACAATCTAACTATCCCCAGGGAGCAGAGTTTATATTAGAACGAGTAATGTACTGTATTATTTGCACATAGAATCCTATATATAGTTGTTAAACTCTTCATACATAAATACAACAAAAAAAAATAACACAAAGATAGCTCTATTAAGTTAAAACATCCATTACTCATTTATTGCACAAGATTCATAACAAAAAATGAAATCATTCATAAACACAGAAATAATTAAACAAGTTTAGAATGATCTCACAGATTGTAAAGCATGCCAAAACAAAAATAATTCATCATTCAACAATCCACACAACCTGTTTTGAAACTCACACAGTCCTTCCTCCAACCAAAATTCGGTTCTCTTTCTTTATAAAAAAAAATAGTTCTCATTACAAAACGTTTCAGTGTATGTGTGCCAGAAAAATTCCATCTTCATCTCTATTCTATCCCTATTTATACAAAATACATATGAATTTTCAACTACCCTAGCCTCTTAGGCTTCCTTGACCCCTCGATTACAAAATTTTGTCTTCTAGTGACTAGCACTAGGAAAGTAAAATAATACAAAATCTTACATATAAATTCCACGTGTGAATATGACAAATTTAATAGGGCCCAGCTGATGATCTAACGAAAATGCCCCATGTACGAGCTTCGACAGCTATGACTCGATAGTCCACTGGCTCTAATATGTGTGTAGTCAATTCGTGCTTAGTGAGCCGCGATTCAATTTCCTTCACCTTTGGCCAGGTCTACATTAACCACTCATCTAGAAGATATTTATGCACTAAGGCCTATGCAACCCAAGTCCCGATGATTTCTTCTTTAATACTTTCAACCTTTTAGACACTTTGCTCATCCATCTACAACTTGTCTTACAGATTCTTCAAATGTTTTTCTTTGTCCAGGTATTCCAGAATCTGCATGGTTTTCAAAGATTGGAAACTGTTATGTGTTGTGCTCATTTTTTTGTAAAACTCATTAAATTTATCCATAGTCCTTTCGATTTTGGTGTGCACTCTTACTACAGCCTTGCTGCTGATATCTAAGATCATCAACTCTATCTTCAACCCTACTACTATTTTCTGGGGATTGTGGACTGGAAAAACTGAATTGGTTTCAATCCAAGCCAGGTGACTTTGAACCAATTCTACAACCTCCAATACCCCTTTCCTAAATTCTGTCGAGTTATCTGTTATTTCCTTTAGCCAGACCTCTATTTGCTTGATCCTGTATAGTTCTTCTGCCAATTTTAGTTGAACCTGGTGTGTTTTTATTTGCATTAAGCAGGCTTGACTACGAAATTGAGTAATATAGAGCTACTTTTCTTTGGCTACCTTGAGTTGTTCCTCTAGCAGTTTATTCTAATTCTCTAACCCTTCTTCTCTCTTGTTGGTTGTGGCTTTCTACTCCAAATTCAAAACCTTTCTTTCAATATTTCTCTTTTCTTCTTCAGTGATTGCAATTGACAGTGTTAATGCATATTGGCCTGATTCCAATATCTGGTATGCTTCCTTGATTTTCTCAAACTCTGACAAAGTATCATCATATTTCCTTTTTAAAGTTTGTCCCTCTCCTCTTTCTATTCTCATATTTTCCTTCATCTGGGACATATTTTCTTTATACTGCTCAGTATCTTTGACAAACTTACCAATGTTAACCACATTGGCTTGAGCTACTGCTACACCTGCCATTGCGAGAAGTCGAGGATCTTCATCTGTCCTATGTATAACTGTCTTTTCAGTCACCATGACTTCCACAGGCTAATCACTTGTTTTCATCCTCTTTTCTTTCCTCCTCACGGTTCTTTTCTTTTCTTGGTCAAAAAAATTATGTCAAGGTTTTCTACAGCCTGCTCTCATGATGGAATAAAAGGTATCAATCCAAGATCTATCGAGGAAACTTGGTTTTATATTGCCGTGCTATTCGATGGGATAGAAGAATCCAATGGACTATCATTTACTTGGTCCTTCTCTTAGTTCTCCTTGTCCTGATCTTCATGTTCCTTCTTTCTACACTCTTCCGCTACCTTTTCTACTTCTTCTCGCACTCTGTCAACCTCCTTTAGTATCCTTTTTTCCTACTCCATCTGCCTCTATTCTTCTTATTCTTTTCGCTTATGTGCTTCCTCTTCTTGCTGCTTCTGTGCTTCCTCTTCCTATTGGTTCTGTGCTTCCTCTAATAACCTTTTTGACTCCTCTTCCCTTTTCTTTGCAGCTTCTTCTTCTTTCCTCTTATGTTCGACAGTACCACTACTGCTTCCTTTGCCTCCTACGGACGTGATTTTCTTCTTAAATCTCCTGCTCAAGGTGGCCATGTTATATGCATTGCAATATATTTCCTCATTTAAGTCCTTATGATGAGAGTATTCAAATTGTACCCCTATGCATGCACAATACTCCGATACCTTGCCCGAGGAATCATTTCTATGAATTTTTTTTTGTCAAAAATGAAAACTTTCAAGTTCTTTAAGAAAATCAGGAGCACATTTAACTTGGAAAACTTATAACCACCAATGCAAAATGATAGTGGTGGATAGAAATATTTCTTACTGTCAAACAAAAATTTCCTGATGCCATCTATATACAACTACCTTACTACCTCTTTATGAATAACATAGTCTGTAGCATAGTTGGGTAGCAAAGAAGGAGATTTGTATCCCCCATACATTCTCAAATACAGACCTTCCTCATAGAATAAATAATCCCCAAATTAACTCATCATCTCTAATGATCCTTCAGACATGCAGCTGCAATCCTTAAGAAATATCATCTTATACAGTGGCATCATAAATTCCTTGCAGATGCTCTTATATAAACTATAACACTTGTGTGCCCATAAGATTTGATATGAAGAGTATATAGGAGCCCTGGTAGGATCCCATTTGAAATTTAGTGCTGAGAAAGGATGCATGCATAATATGAAGTCGATTAAGAAAGAGCTCATATAGAATTATGACTTCATCTGAGTTTGACCCCCAAGTGTTGCAACTATACACGAGGATAAGCTATTCACCACGATGTCATCCCAGTTGAAAATAGTACCCTACATGGCCACGTAATATAGCAAAGGCACCCAGCTTATCTTATAAGATTTTCCATTGGCCCGACCGAAGACCCGATTCAACATTAGGGGTAAGAGGCAGTACAACGTGCATAAACTGGCAGTTTTGTATTCTCCAAAGGGTTTTTATCGAAATGCTTCCCAAAGAACATCATTTTCCTCATGCAGTCAAACACATTTAAATATATATACTTTATCCATTTCTCTTTCATGTAAACCTGAGGTGCAAGTAGCTTACATTCTTCAGTTATATATGTAGGGATGAAAGCAGCAAAACCCTGTTTATATGTGTTTTCCAGAATCATAGTATTCATATCGTCCAGTGGAATAATCCACTCGATCACCTCGGTGCATGGAAAAGTTCAGGGCATGTAGAAAATTTCATGATGGCGGATCTAATTATATTTGCATACAATGGTATGTCCTCCAAACCAACATATGGAACAACCTAGTCCTTAATCATCTGATAAATCTGACCCCATCTAAATTCTAGCTCTACCCCGGTAATAGCTTTGGTGTCTTCATAAATAATTTCTGCCTCGGGTAAAATTTCTACCTCTGAATCATCTCCTAGGCCTGATCCTTCTTCTTCCCTTTCTTGGGCATAGTTTTATATAAAGGTGGAAACTGCAATCCAAACATACAAAATAATGAATTAAATATATCATGTTTTTGTAGTATGCATTCATTACTAATAAAAGATACAAAGATGTACTACTATTATTAAAATGCAGGATGATGAATATGCCTAAGAAAACATGAAATCTCAAATAAAATTCCTTTACCAAATCATCTTTGAACATCTCTCAAGACTTTACAACAAAATATTTATTCAACTACTCCCAAAAACATAAGTTGAACAATAGGTCGCCGCTGAATCGATCCCAAAGCAAGCTTCATAATGCACGGGTTTTGCACCTCATGCTTTGAAAAACAAATGATCATTCGCGACTTTCTTACAGGCTTGAAATCCATACTTTATCCTAATCAATCATGCCAGGGATTCTACTTACAGAAACCAAAGGAAATCCCACAGAGGCTTAATGGCTTTACAAAACAAACTCTATTCCGGGTAAACCTTAAAGCCTACCTTAGCCAATGGTGAAACCCTACCCTCTCATTGCATAATAACCTGAACCAAAGGCATCTCAGTTAGAAAAATACTGGAATGGTCGCCTCGCCAATGAATGACCCTGACATCTCAGCGTTCACATCCTGAGTGGCAGGGAGGGTGGTGCATAGAAGGTGAGGAAAAACCCTCGTGACCATGATAATGATACTGACACTCGAGAGCAAGGGTTCACAGAGTAGAAAGGCCCAGGAAAAACCCTAATGAGGTTTGAGAGCTTAATAGCCAGCTCTCTATAGTTTAGATAAAACTATAAATGTCAAGAATCCCAGGGAAACCCTAATCCCTTAAGAAAATCCCTAACTAACATCGTTTAACCAATAAAACTAGCAATAAAGTGACATGGCAACAGTTTGAATCCTAACTGGAAGGTGATGGCTCGGTGGTTGGTGAGATAGCAACTCACGTGGTCGGTGAAATTCGGGTGGTCATCAACAGCTCAAAACGGTAATGAAAATAGCCATAATACAAACTGTTTGAGGCTTATATAGAAAAAACAACATAAACAAAATTAAATGTGGTGGATGGTGCCTAAATGAACCATGGGTAAAAATCCATTTTAGCTCCAATTTTAAAACCTTCATCGACAAGATCATTCAAATCACACAAATGAAGCGCGACAACATTGGGTGGACTTTTGGAGCGGATCCAACGTAATCAGATCACATTCAACTTTCTTGTCGATGATAACCCTATCGGCAAGATCCTTAAAACTTTATCTGTAGTAAAAATCAAGTTTTCCCATGACGTCATCGGCTAAACTATCTGAACACTATCGGCTACAGAAGATGAGTGCATACGAAGGCATCAATTTCAATAAATGAGTCTTGCCAATGCGGTTGGCACAACCTCCCAAAAAAAACTCGTCGGAATACTCACAGAAAGATTGTGACATGAGCTAGCAGATAGATAAAGGATTTCTTTTCGAGCAAATTGGCTTCATTCCTCAAGTCTTCCTGATAATATCGGCATCCGTCAATAAGATCTCCCAAAATGCGTCTACAAAGGCCTAAAATAAGCTATCGGAATGCTATCGAAAACCCCCGTTGATGCCATCGACTCCACAACCTGAGTTTCACCGACAAACTCACAAATGTGTTTTTGAAATTGATAAGATTGGGAAAAGAATCAGCTAGAAAGCATGAGTTTCCTTGTCGTGTTGGCTAGACTCAAGAACATCATCCTATACATCAGGTGAAAAATCTGAATTTCAAAAAGGTTTCACAATCGAGCAAAAAATAGACCAAGCCATGTAAAACTTCTCAGAGAGAAAAAACAAACCGGGCATCTTAAAAGATAAAAATTAAAGGGGGGGGCCCAAAATCACAAAGAATTTGGGGTAGTGGTTGCGGTAGCAATAATTGGCTACTGGATGGTGAACACGGATCTCTGGAGAAACTATCTTTTAAAAAAAAAACTGTGTTATGGAATTTCATTAAACTAACTCATCCCAGTCTTTTTCAAGATCATTTTTAAAAAATCCAGACTTCTCCAGGAATGCAAGATTTAGAACATCCCATTGATTGTAAGCCTGTGGGGTATGGTAACTAGGTTTAAAAATTCATGATAACTCTTATGGGGCCAGAATCTGAAGTTCAGTTTACTTCTCCATTTGGCTACTATGGTGTATGACACCACAGGATCATAACAGAGTTTGGACAGATGTATTCGTTTGCTCCTCATTCCCATGTCTTTGGCATTCTTTTGATGCTTAAGAATTTTCTCTTTTGAGTATTCTTGGATTGCTTCTCTTTGTATTTGAGCTTTGATTTAGGTTCTTCCATCCATGGTGTCCTTTTGTGTGAGTGATAATTTGTTTTATCTCACAGACGGAGAAGAACCTTTTTTAGCAATCCAATCATTTTATTGGTTTATGTATTCATTATATCCTTTTGATATGTCTTTTCTTTCTTGAACACTTGACTCTTTATATTAATCCTTTTGGATTTCATTTGTGCCATGGGATTATTTTGAATACCATACACCTATCTGATCTGCTTCCTTTCCGTGGGTCTTTTGCGGCAAGATTCCTAGGACAAATATTAATGTGAGAGTGAATGGAACCCCAAAATAGTATTCTAGACTTCATCTAACTCATTTATTTAATAGGGTTTAAAATAGGACTTCAATGTGTTCTTAAAGTAGATTCCCTTCAGCACTCTATCAAATTAAAGAATCTTGTTTTGATAAAAAAAAGTTACACAGATAAATTCCAATGATCAGTTCTTGGATTCAAATAATGGAAATTTGTCCAAATTCCAATGTCCCCCAAGCACCAAAAGCTGAGCTGGATTATTCTAAAATAAAACTAAACTAAAGAAAAAAAATGAAACAAATAAAATACATGAAAAAGAAATCAGCATAAAGAAATTAAACATACTAAAAGAAAACAGAAAGCAAGAGAAAGGTTTATTTATGTACAAAGGACTTATAAGGTACTATGTGAAATAAGGTTTGAGAACCAGACCATTAATAGGAAGATTCTCTTCTCACCCCTGCAAATCATGTAACTTATAAGTCAATGGTCCTAACTTTTCAGCAATCTGAAATGGGCCTACCCATAGGTGTTGAAACTTCGTATGCTTTCCCTTTTCATCATGCGGGTGATCCCACTTAAGAACTAAGCCTACAACTTCAAAACTTCCCTTCCCGGACTTACGTTTATCAAACCACCTTTTGACGATCTTCTGATGGTGTTTGTACCTCTCTTTGGATTTGAGCTTAGACTCTTCAAGTTTCATCAATGTATTGATTCGGGCTTGTAAATTCTTGCTACCAGATCCTCATGAAGCTTGGGCTAACTGAGAGGATGGAAGTAATATGTTTTGGGGAAGGATCATTTCTTTCCCATAAACTAGAGTGTAAGGTGACACACCTAAAGAATTCTTGGGGTAACTCTGTCGGCCCACAATGCATTTGGAAGAGCTATGTGCCAACTCTAATTTTCGATAACAGTTTTCTTCAAAATTCTGATAAGGTTTTTATTAGTTGATTCAGCTAACCCGTTACCTTGTGGATAGTAATTTGCAAAATAATGCAGTTTAATTCCTTTCTCAATAGAAAATTTTGTTAACTTAATTGATGAAAATTAAGATGCATTATCAAAGACTAGTGAAATTGGAACCCCAAACTTGGTCATGATGTGCTCTTGCAAGAATTCAATGACCACGTCTTCATTTACTTTACGTAGTGGAATTTCCTCCACCCATCTTGTGAAGTAATCAGTGGTTGTGAGGATATACTTGTGTTGCAATGAGGAGTTAGGATTAATTTCTATGATGATATCAATGCCCCATTATTCAAATGGTTCTTAAATAACAATTGGTTGCAATGGTCTAGCTGCCATTGCCATTCGTCCACCACTTCTCTGGCATACATCACACTTCCTTACATATGCATGGGCATATTTAAACAATGTAGGCCAATAATACCCAGCTCTTAAAATCTTGTGTGCGGTTGTGTCCCCTAAAAAATGTCCTCTAGAAGGACCATCATGCAATTCCTTAACAACCTTAGGGGCATCCTCTTGTTCAAGGCATCTCAAGAATACCCCATCATAGTTCTTCATGAAAAGAACCCTGTCAATTATTTGGTAAGAAGCTAATTTTAAGCGAAGTGCCCTTCATTGCTTAGAATTCCAATATTTTTGTAAGTATCCTTGTTGGAGGTAGTGCAGAAGATCTATGTACCAAGACTCAGGGGCTGTAAAAATAGGACACATATCAACCATATGTAGTTTTGCTTCATTTTCCCAATCTTCATCTTCATCATTCTAACTTTTAGTCATTAATTTACAGAGCCCTTGTCCTTTGATGATGGTGACTAGTTTTAAATCCAAATCATATTCTTGTAATGATGTCACCCAATTTCCCCTTCATTCGCCCAATTCCTTTTGTACAAAGAGGGTTCTCACAGTTGGATGTGGAACAATTACTTTGGTTCGGTTCTTCAAAATGTAAGGCCTGAATTGCTTTACTACTTTAAACACTACATATGCTTGCTTGTTGATAGCATGGAATTTTAACTCATCCCCTTGTAGCCCAGTGCTCATGAACGATATTGGGTACTCATCTCCCAATTCTTCCTTTCATGTAAGCATTGTTGCAAGTGAGTTGTCTGATGCAAAAGTGTACACAATGAAATCCTTTTCAAAATCAGGACTTTTAAGAGAAGGTGTGTGGGACATTGTTGTTTTGATGTCATTGAAGGAAACTTTCTCTTTCTCGGTCCATTTAAACTGTACACTTTGTTTTACCATTTGTTGCAAATCTTTTACTATCTACACAAAATCAGGAACAAACCTTCACACAAAATTTATAATTCCCATGAATGATTGCATTCCTTTCTTGTTGTGTGGTAAGGGAATCTAAGATATAGCTTATATCCTCTCCTAGTCTATGGAGATTCCCCTTTTAGAAATAATGTGGCCTAGCAACTTTCCCTCCAATATTGTGAAAACACTTTTATTAGGATTCAAGGATATATCGTACTTTCTACATCGATCAAAAATTTGTTTCGAATGAAACAGATGGTCTTCTCTTTTTTTAAAGAAAACATTCACGTCATGCCAATAAAATACCACACTGTGGCCAATTAAACCTCGGAAAGCAATATCCATTTCCCTTTAGAATGTGGCTCCAACATTTATGAGCCCGAAGGGCATTCTTCTGTACGCAAAAGTTCCCCGCATTTTTCGGAATGTGGTTTTCAATCTATCTTGCCCAGCTACTAATACTTAACTGAACTAAATATGGTTTATTAAGATATGGTTATTACTAACAATTATAAATATTTCAAACAATAAAGATCAACGATACCTCTTAATTGGCTCAAGCTGTAAAGCAACAATTAACTAGCAATTTATTCTATGCTAGTGGAGATGATAAATCTCGATCTGGAAAAACTGGAAACAAACTTCTTACCTGTAAAAGACCTGTAACATAAGCATCACTTCATTGCATTAGCTATAAGCTAAGTAATCCCCGATCTTTTCTTGAGAAACCATCCAATAGGGAGAAAAGTTCATATCCTGAAACCATTTGTAATATTTGTTCCATTGGTGGAATGGGATAGTTATCTTTATCAGAAGCCAAGTTCAAGTTTTGGAAATCCACACACAATCTTATCTCGCCAAACTTCTTTCTTACTAGCACTAAATTCGCTACCCATTCGGAATGTTTGACTCAGAAAATGATTTTTGCATCAAGCAACTTTTTAACTTCACTTTGGATCAATGGTTCTAGATTTGGATGCATCTCTCTTAGTGGCTACTGGAATGGTTTAAATCCCACTTTTATTGGAATGACATGTTGGATAATACGGGTGTCATATGTTTTCAAATCCTCATAGGTCCATGCAAAAATGTCCTTATACTGTCGAAACAAACTGATAAATTTTCTTCTTTATCCTGGTGAGCAACATTTACCCAAGTTTACATACTTGGGTTCAGCTTCTGACCCAAGGTTAATCAGTTCATACTGCATGGACTATTTGTCTTGACATTTGTCAGTTTTCTGAATTTGTTGTTTAAATCAAACAACCCTTCCAATGTTTTCACTCCTTTTGGCATGAAATTTCCACTTTGAAGATTCACTTGATGTTCTTCATCACCAATTACTGAGTCTTTGAAATTCTCATCAATGGTTAAAAAATATATAATATGTTGATCATCATCGAATACTCTCAAATTGGTGACATTGTCTGGTATAGAATGCCTAAAAATCAATTCAATAGAGCATTTATTATTAGTGGGAACGAACCTTGCAGCAGAAACAACTAAAAGATCAACTGCTGCATTTTGCAACCTAGGAATTGAATTGTAATTAAAAGCTTTAAAATTTGATATAAGATCCTAGACCTCTGTTTGATATCCCTTTAAATGTGGTGACAAACAATGAATCATGTTCCTAATTTGTCTGACAATTATTTTAGAATCACCAAAAACTTTTAAATTTTTTACATTAAGTTCAATGGCCTTTTTCAAACCTTGAGTTAGAGCCCCGTATTCAGCTGTGTTATTGGTGCATTCAAACTCTAATCGACAAGAAAGAAAATGTGTGTTTTTATCTGGATCAACCAGGACACACCCTATTCTTGATCCCTCTTGATTTTTGGAACCATCAAAATACAATAACCAGAATCTATTTTCTAAACCTACACAACTAGCATTACTTTCTAAGCTAGAAACTAAATTCACTATATTACAATCAATACTATCAGTCCACGAAAAATGAAGGAGTTTGGACCGTGTGTCTAATTCATCACTGGCTTCTTTAGATCGATAGTTTCCCGGTTCAAGCTCTATAAAATAGTTTCACAAAATCGAATGTGTGAAATTTGCAGGCTCATTTTTCCCTTCTAATTGAGTCGCGTTGTACTTCATGTGTGGTTCCCTCATTACTTTAATCTGATTTTGATTGTTCTTATAAGGAAACCACAAGTGTGACCAATCAGTTACAAAATACCCATTAAGCTTCGCAGACCATTCCTTGCTCAAAATCAAACCATATACTTCTGGGATATCCACCACCATGATGTCTATAAACTGGCAAACGCTTTCAACTGCACACAAATGAATCAGCACATTCTTCATATCTCCTACTACCTTTTTAGATGATCTATCCAACTGAATGATTTTACATGAAGAAGGTGTAGGTTGACCATTTATCTTTCTGCAAACTGACAGAGGCATGACATTTGAGGAAGCTCCAGAATCTACCAAACAATTATGCACATTATGGTTGAAAATATCAAAAGATAATAAAAAAGGTAGAGTTTGAGATTTGGACTTTCCTCCTATGCTAGCTTCATTGATTTCATTATCGAATTGAAAGTCATCTTGGGATCTACTAAGTTGTTGATCAAAGGCTTCTTGGAGCCTCTTTATTTGCTGTGGTAAGTTACACATTTCAAATAGAGAAATATTTGCTTTGGTTTTCTTGATTTCCTCCACTATATCATATCCCATATCATGTTCTATTGGATTCTTCCTGTTGCTCTCTGCTTTACTCTCCACATCCTTCACAGGCTTACTTACTGCTATAAATTTCTCTTTTGTTATGACCAAATCAGGTTTAGGTGGTGTTTGGGTATTACTGCTATGCTTCCTTATACTTTCCTGCATCTTCCTAATCTTATGTAGTAATAGGCTTTTATCCATTATTGGCCCTTTTCTTCTGGTTGTGACATTAACTGCTGAAAGTTGAATCTCCTCTGTATATTCTTCTTCATCCAATCCCAATGTGGGTGTGTAGTCCCATAAGACCATAGTAGTTTCATGTGTCTCTTCTAGTTGGTTTTCTTTTTCCTCTTTCTCATCGGGCTCTGTTATTTAAGCGTCTAATATCTGATTCATGACTAGAGTCATTGAATTTATCCATTGGGGACAACTCTTCTGAGGTTCTTGATGAAAAGTGAAAAAATTGTCCATTCCTACTTCATTAAAATTTAAAACAATGGAAGGATATACTGGTGGTTGGGATGTACCACTTTCTTCTTTTCTTTTGAAATAAGGCTTGAACTATTTCTTGGATGAACTAGCCTCTTTATCTTTCTCCAGGTCAACAATTTTATTGGATAACTTCTGTACCATCTTAACTACACTTTCCAATCCGATTGAATGTTCTTCCTTAGGTCTTGTTAGTACCAAAGGATTTTTACCAATGAAATTTTTTTATTTTAGGTTCCACGAAATGTTTGTTTATGCTTTCAAGTTCAGCTTCTACTTTGTTTGCTTCTTCATAAGTTTCATCCAAAGAAGGCTTTACTGACCTCTTAACAAACATTGCTATGCTAGGGCTTAGTGCTGAAGTGTAGTATACTATTAAAGTCTCTTCAAAAGGTTTTATTGTAGCACTCAAATTATTCAGATGGGCGATAAACCTTTGATTAAAATCCTGCACTTTCTCTTTCTTATCCATCCTTGGAGCTAGAAATTCTTTCACAAGAGCAGCAATGGTTCTTTGACTACCAAAATTACTCTCAAACATTCTTTCAAAAGTATCCCAATTTGTTATCAAGTTTTCTTGTAAACCAAAATACCAAGAAAAGGAATTCATTTCAAAGGTGTGTGGAAAGAGTCGGCATACCACATCTTCATGCTCCACAGCCAAAAGTTCTAAAGCCATATAAAAACTTTGCAGGTGGTCATCCACAGAAATTCCTTTTCCTGGGTCAAACTTAGGCAATGCATTTTCAGCATTCTAAGGCAAAGCATGTAATGGAGCATCTAGGTTGAGTGGTTTCCTGGCTCTCCATTCTAGTTGTGGATTAGTATTCATAGGTTGATTAGAATTTGCGGGTGCATTTCCAACCATGATTCTACGATGAGTATGTGGTGGAGATTGGACTGGTGATGGTAAAGGTGATTGAAAAACCAGGGAATCTCATCCAAACTGATTAATTAGCTGAACAATATCTTTTAAGGATAAATTCACTAACTCTTCCAAATTTCCCACCAAAATTGAATCCTCTGTGTAAGTGGGTACCCTTCTAGGAGCTCACGTTCTCGGTAATTCAGGAATTGTTTGCAATCCTCCAAGCTTCATCACATAAGACCTTGTGTGTCTCCTCAAGTGATTAACTACTTCAAAAGGAACAGGGTAGAGGTGTTCTAGAACTTCTACTTCAGGGTTTACTCTTCCTGTTATATTTTCAACATTAAGCTAGCATAACATTAGGATCTTTAACTGAGAGAATAACAAGCATAGCAATCAAACACAAGAGACAATGAACACAGTTTTTTTCCTCGGGGAAACCATAAATGGAGAAAACCCTGACACTTCCTCAGAGATAGAATCAACACCAAAGTGAAACCCAAAAACAGTAAGATGATCTCCCGACAGCAGTAACCTCTTTCTTCCTTTCCCCAGTGTCTTTCTCTTCCTCAGCTATGCGCTACAACTAAGTGTGAGTGAGTGTGTGATAAATAGAGAGGATAGATCTCTATTTATACTAATTCCTGACTTGACTAAACCCAACTAGGGCCAACTTCACTAGGTGAGTATAATAACCCTAGTGCCCCGAAACTGCGGGGACTTTAACCCTTAGACAATAGGAGAGTTAACCACCTTGACTTGACATGACTTGTTTACATTATAGAAACTTCCCGATAGGAACATCGGGGCATGACATGACTCAAGTACATTAAAAATACATCCTAGAATAAACATCGGGTTACAATACATAAGAAATACAAGTGAATACATTCTAAAGTTACAATTACATCAAAACTCCCTCTTAACTAGGAAGGTATTCTCTCGACACAATTTATCAGCATAAGTCTTCTTCTTTGTATCATCTGGATCATCATCGAGTCTTCGTCATCTTCACCTTCAAGTCATCTCTATCTTCAAGTCACCTTCATCTTCAATTCATCTTCACCTGGATCTGGATCATCATCACTGGATTTGGATCATCCCTCAACCTGGATCATCTCTGGAGCATCATCTCTGGATCTGGATCATCCCTTGATCTGGATCATCAACACTAAATCTTCACAGGTGCTATCTCATGATTCTTCTCATCATAAGAAGTTCTACAGAGCCAGCCCTTTTTCATGCTAGTTGTAGGCCTACCCTCCATGTAGGTCTTTTCCAGCACTTATATCTGACCCTAAGTCAGAATGGTTCGCCCAACAGTTACATCTGATCATGTAGGAACCAATCCTATAATCATATCAGAAAGGTAACACCCAGCACTCACATTTGACCATGTGGGAACACCTCCCACAACCCTGTCATAAAGGCCCAGCACTCACATCCGTCAACCAATGTCGGAAAGGATCAGCACTTACACTTGGCCATGCGAGGAACCAATCATTCGTGCCAAAAGGCTATGCACTTACATCTGATAACCAATGTTAGAAAGGCTCAACACTTATATTCGACCATGTAAGGAACCAATCCTTCATGCCGAAAGGGCTCTGCACTTACATCTAATAACCAATGTCAGAAGGTCGTGCACTCACATCTGATCTTGTAGGAACCAATCCTACAGTCATATCAAAATGGCCCCCAGTCCCAGACTGAGCTACCTGGTAACTGACCAAGTGCCTCCATTCCCAGAATGGAATTCAACGCTTACTTCTGATCATGTATGAACCAATCCTACAGTCACATCAGAATGGCTCAGCACTCACATCTGACATGGAAGGAAACAATCCTCTCACTATGACAGAATGGCTTAGCCCTTACATCTGACCATGGAAGGAACCAATCCTCTCACCATGTCATAATGGCTTTGGGTCTCACCATTTTCCCTTGGAGGAAACCTCGATCTGGAGAACACCAAGCTTCTCCCTGAAGTACTCGAAATTCACCCTAGCCAATGGCTTTGTCAACACATCAGCTACCTGTTCCTCCGTCGCAACATACTGGAGCTTCACTACTCCCCTCTACACCATATCCCTGAAATAGTGATACTTGATCTCGATATTCTTCGACTTGCCATGGAACACTGTATTCTCTGACAACTTCACGCAACTCTGGTTGTCACAATGTATACAAGTAGCATCCATATGGAGATCAAATAAATCATACAGTAGCTTCCACAGCCATACTACCTCACAAATAGCTGAATAAGCTGTGACATAATATGCTTCAGCTGTACTCAGTGCCACATAGGATTGCTTCCTGCTAAACCAAGAGATCACACCTGATCCCATACTAAAACAACAACCTAAAGTGGTCTTCCTATCAATGGCTCTTCCTACCCAATTTGAATCAACATAACTCTCCGGGTTAATCTTCTGATTCACCTCGTACTTGAGCCCATAATCAATTGTGCCCCTCAGGTACCTCAGAATATTCTTTGTAGCAATCAAGTGAACATGTCTCAGATCTGTCAAGAACTAGCTCAAGGTGTTCACAGCAAAGCAAATGTCTGGTCTCGTGTTCATCAGGTACATCAAGGAACCAATCATTTGATGATACATCATAGCATCAACTGCCTCTGATGAAGCATCACTCAATAGCTTCAGGTTCGATGCCATAGGCGTGGTCATGGCCTTGCAGTTCATCATCCCAAACCTCTTCAGGATCTCTACTGCATACTTCCCTTTTCTGAGGGAGATTCCATCCGCATTCTGACACACCTCCATGCCTAGGAAATAATGCATCATACCCAAGTCCTTCATTTCGAACTCAGCAGCAAAATTTCTCTTCATATCAACAATAAACCCATCCATACCTGTTACAAACAAATCATCTACATACAATAGGAGCATCACTGGGTTGCCATCTTCAACCTTGTAGTAAAGGTTGGAATCTGATTTACTCTTGGTAAAGCCCAAACTGGATAGAAAGCTGTCAATTCTGCCATACCATGTCCTGGGTGCCTGTTTCAAACCATACAGGGCTTTCTTCAATCTGCACACATGAGACTCCTTGTCATGTGTCTAAAAACCAAATGGTTGTTCTACATACATTTCCTCTTCCACCACACCATTCAAGAAAGCAGTCTTGACATCCATTTGGTGTATCCTCCATTTCATCACTGTAGCCAAAGCAAGTACCGATCTGATGGAAGTGTATTGGCTACAAGTGCAAAGGTTTCTTCATAGTCTATTCCTTCTTTCTGTGAGAAACCACGAGCCACAAATCTTGCCTTATATTTCTCTATGCTACCATCTACAGCATGCTTGATCTTGTAGTTCCATTTGGAAGTTACAAATGACTTCTCTTTTGGTCTTGGGACAACATCCCAAACATCATTCTTCATGATCGATTGATACTCTTCGATCATAGCATCCTTCCATTCTTTCCATTCTACCACTTCTTCATAATTGGAAGGTTCTTCATTGTTAAAGTCACATAGTAAAGCTACATATTTGGAGCAATATCTGGTTCTCTTTCTTTCTTTGTGATCCTCTTCTGGAGCCCCATATCTTTCCACACCTTGGATAATTTATCGTACCCAAGAAGGTTTCCTCTTGTGAGGATTCTTCTCCTGAGGTGGATCTACAGGTCTTTTTGGTTCTTCAAATTCTCGATCTTCTTCTTGAGTTTCTTCATTCATGGTTGTATCATGAATTTTGGGTGCTTCTGCTTCTTCAGTATCTTCGGCAGGTCTCTTTCTGGATTTGTTGTAAGCTGTGTCTTCATCAAATTTTACATTCCTGCTGATGTCGATCTTCTTGAATCCTGGGAAGTATATATTGTAAACCCTCGAGCTTTCAGAGTATCCGACAAATATACCCTTCTTTCCAAAAGGATCTAGTTTTGTTCTCTTCTCTTTTGGAATGTGTATGTACACTGGACAACCGAATATTTTGAGATGGATGAGTTCTAGTTTCTTGCTAGAGAAGACTTCTTCAGGAGTCTTGTTCTCAAGTACTCTGTGTGGAGTACGGTTATGTACATACACCGCTATTCTGGTAGCTTCTTCCCATAGATGCATGGGAAGATCTTGATCATGAAGCATTGCTCTTGCAGCTTCCATGATAGTTCTATTCTTCCTTTCTATAACCCCATTTTGTTGTGGATTATAAGGAGTGGATAACTCCCTCTTAATCCATTATTCTTTGCATAATTCTTTGAATTCATTTGATATGAATTCTCCGCCATTATCTGATCGAAAGGTCTTGATCTTCTTTTCTGTGTGGTTCTTGATCAAGGCTTTGAATTCCTTGAACTTGCTGAAAACTTCATATTTGTTCTTCATGAAGTAAATCCATGTCTTCCTAGAAAATTCATCAATGAAAGAAGCATAGTATACATACCCTCTTATAGAACTTGATGACATTGGTCGGCATACATTGGAGTTGATGATTTCTAAGATTCATTTTGCTTTGCTCTCGCTACTTGTAAATGTCTTCTTTGTATTCTTTCCTTTCACACATCCTTTGTAGACCCCTTCATGTTTTGCTTGAATTTCCAGAAGACCTTCAATAGCTTTGCTTGCAAGTGGTAGTGCTCTGTAGTGCACATGTGCAAGCCTTCTGTGCCAAAGTTCATTTGGCTCTACTGTGTCATGGACCAAAGCTTGTTCTGGATGTCCCTTCAATTTGTATAAACCTCCTTCTTGTTCTCCAATCACTATTGCATCGTCAATAGTATTTCCTCTTGACCACATGAGGACTTGGCCATCTACAAATGCAACCCTCATGCCTTTTGCATCCAATGCTGATATGGATAGAATAGTCTTCTCCAGTCCTAGTACAAACAAGACATCCTTCATTTTCATAGAATTTCTATAGTATAGCTTGTAGGAGGATTCACCACTACCTTTTATGGGATATTGGTAGTGATCCCTAAGCTTCACCTTATGGGGTGAACTATGTTCAGATAGTTTCTCAAAGGATTCCTTGAAACCTGTCATGTGATTGGAAGCCCCACTGTCAATAAGCCAATCTTTGCTTCCATGAGTGATAGTTCCCATGAGAGCAGAGATCAAAACATATTTATCTTCACTTGAAGAGTCTTCACTTTCTTGTTTTACTCTTTCCCTGGGAGGATCATCATCCTCAGCAGTGTGAGAATGATGTCTTATTTTGGAGTTCTTCTTCTTCTTGGATCCATTCTTATTCATGGGACAATTTTTAGCAAAGTGTCCTATTTCATCACATGTATAACATTTGAGTTTGGATGGATCACTTCTTACAAGATTGTTTTTCTGATGAGAATGCTTACCTCAGTGATGATGATTTTCCCTTCTTCCTTTCTTGGAGTGTACTATGAGAGCTTGATCTTCACTTCCCATCTTTTCTTCTCGAGCTACTATCTAAGCTCCTTCTTGAGAACATTCTTCCCACAGTCTAGTGAACTTGACCAACTTCTTTCTAGCACAGATTCCTTGGATGAAAGAATCGCATGACCTAGGGAGGCCATCCAAATTTGTCATCACAATTTCTGCATTCTCCACTCCTTCATCTACTGCTTCCAGCTGTTCTTTGATCTGGGAGACCCTTGTGAATTATGACTCGATTGTCTCCTCATTATAGATCTTTACATTCTTCAACTGGTTCCTTAGAGTCATCTTTCGATTGATGTTCTTCCCTTCAAACAATTTGGTTAGGGCATCAAACATGGCTTTAGGTGTCTTGAGGGAGGACACCTGTGGAATGAGGTGATCCTTGATAGGATCTTCAATGATCATCTTTGCCATAACCAACTTCTTCTTATGTAAGTCCTTGGCCTCATCTCCCTCTGGAACTGGAACCTCCTCATGGATGTAGGAGTCCAACTCATTTTCTTCCAGGACTAGGGAGATCCTATACTTCCAGGCTCGGAAGTTTTCAGCTCCCTCAAGCTTTTCATCAAGCTTGGTATGATGAGACATCTTAACTGAGAACCTCAAATGGAAATACAAAATATTTAGATCTTACCAGGTCAAGATGTCGGATCTGGATTTGGAGCTGAAATCCTGTAGTCCTGGTTCAGGAGTAGATTAGGGTTTTGCTTTTTCAGAGTTCTGTCCAACCAAATGCTTTGAATTTGATCCCTAATTTCGATTTTGGGGAGGATATCAATCCAGTCCTGGGCTCACTGAAAAATTCCACTTCTGTGAAAAGCCCTAATTTTCGGCAGTAGTGTCGGATCCAAAACTAAAAAACCTCAGAATTGGATTCTGTTTTGACAGAAAGATGTGCCCTAGGGAGGAGAATTATTCCACCCTACTTTTGCTGAAAATTTGTGGAGAGAGATCCACAAAATAGGAATCCCTAGTTCCCACAACTGCAAAGTGTCTTCTTCTCAGGTTAGCTCTGATACCATGTTAGATTTTTAACATTAAGCTAGCATAACATTAGGATCTTTAACTGATAGAACAACAAGCATAGCGATCAAACACAAGAGATAATGAACATAGTGTTTTTCCTCAGGGAAACCATAAATGGAGAAAACCCTACAACTTCCTCAAAGATAGAATCAGCACCAAAGTGAAACCCAAAAAACAGTAAGATGATCTCCCGACAGTAGTAACCTCTTTCTTCCTTACCCAGTGTGTTTCTCTTCCTCAGCTATGCACTACAAATGAGTGTGAGTGAGTGTGTGATAAATAGAGAGGCTAGCTCTCTATTTATACTAATTCCCGACTTGACCAAACCCAACTAGGGATGACTTCACTAGGTGAGTCTAATAACCCTAGTGCCCCGAAACTGCGGGGACTTTAACCCTTAGACAATAGGAGAGTTAACCACCTTGACTTGACATGACTTGTTTACATTATAGAAACTTCCTGATATGAACATCGGGGCATGACATGACTCAAGTGCATTACAAATACATCCCAGAATAAACATCGGGTTACAATACATAAGAAATACAAGTGAATACATTCTGAAGTTACAATTACATCAACACTTCCTTCGGAAATGAAATCTTCAGGAGACCTAGTCTCAAATCTATCACCAGTAGAATAGTTTCAAGTAAATGGACTTCCTCTTCCAGCCATTCAGCTCCAGACTGGTCATTTCTTTAGCTAACACTCGTAGCTCTACATGGTCCACCTATTAAATTTTTGGCAGCTGAGCACAAACAACTCTAAAAGTATCATTTATCTCAAAGTATACTAATAATTTTTCAATTATTGTTTTCCCTGATAAATATTGATGCATGTCTTCAAATTTTCTGTGATCCAACCTGTATCTGACTAGATGATCTTGCTATTCCACTTGAGACAAAAATTTACCATTTTCTTCCCAAAAGGAAGGCAAACCCATTCGAAACAATGGTGTGAAATATTCTATAAACATCCTAACCTGATGTTGCATGATATCAATTTTTTCCAACTACCTTCTTTTCCCAAGTGAGGAAGGTTGGAAGAATATATGGCTCATGAGAGAAGCCATATACTCTAATAATTATGTGCTCCTCCAACCAAAACCAATCACCTATCTTTCTATCTAGTGCAAACTATAACGATTCCTTCATGATTGGCATTACCTTGGGTAATTTATCCTAGAAAAAAACCTTGCAGACTTCTGCCATTAAGAATTTCATGTACTTAAAGAAATTAATGTTGATTTCATCTATTAAGACCATCTCTGGAAACTGTAAATTCTCCTCATTAAAGAATAGGAACATTCTGACTAAATAATATTGAAACCTAAAGTGTTTTGTGTTATGGAAATTCACTAGCTGAGAGTGAATACTCTCATCCAGGAATTCATCAAATTTAAGGCATACTGACTAGATAGACTCTGACTCAAAATGACCTGTGCTAATTCTGAACAATAGACTCATTAGCAGTTCAGTAACATACCTATCAATATCAAGACCTAAAAATTGACTCATCAGTGAAATAACAAATTTAGTTTCCTCATTAAATAGGTTGGTATCTACAGGAAAAGATTGATTTTGAAGGGACACATCTGACTTGAAACAAGTGGTGAAAAAGGATAGTCTATGCTCAAGGATTGCTTCACGAAAGGACGGAATTAGGTTTTCTTCGTTAAAATATTCTCGGCTTAGGGTAAATGAGGAAGGGACTGTAAGTGAATCCTGGAAAACTAAGGCATTGATATGACACATAATTTTAGTCTTGGTCGAGTCCATGACCACTCTTTCAGAACAAGAATAGTTAGTCATGCACAACTCGACAAAATATGGAAAATTCAGGGTTTTCTTTGGAAAAAAAAAAGAAGGTAAAAATGAGTTCTAAAGACACCATGTAAAGATGTACCTTGGTCTTGTTGATGCCTGGAAAATCCAAGGCACCAAAATTAGGGATTCTCCCCAATAACCGTTCCAAACTAGATCGTTTATCATTTGGTATGTGGAATCCATCCGGTTAGCAGCCCAGCTACTGTAGAATTAAAAGAAAGTTTTAAATTTGTTTTACCAGTTGCGTCTTAGCCCACTATTTATGTAATTTTATATTTTTTGATGAAATGCAAGTGCATATACTAAATGCAAGTGATCAGGGATAAAAGTCCTCAACCTGTGATACGTAGGTTCTTACCTTCCGTCTTATCCCCTTTGCTCCTCAATCACTACTAAGAAAAATATCTTGTCTATTCTAATCTAATATAATCTAACTATCCCTGTGGAGCAAAGTTTATATTAGAATGAGTAATGTACTGTATTATTTTCACATAGAATCCTACAAATAGTTATTAAACTCTTCATACATAAATACAATAGAAAACAAATAACACAAAGATAGCTCTATTAAGTTAAAACATCCATTACTCATTTATTGCACAATATTCATAACAGAAAATGAAATCATTCATAAACAGATAAATAATAGAGCAAGTTTAGAATGATATCATAGATTGTACAACATGCCAAAACAAAAATAATTCATCATTCAGCGATCCACACAACTCATTTTGAAACTCATACAGTCCTTCCTCCAGCCAAAATTCAGTCCTCTTTATTTATAAAAAGAAGTAGTTCTCATTACAAAAAGTTTCAGCATATTTGTGCCAGAAAATGTCCATCTTGATCTCTATTCTATCCATATTTATACAAAATACATATGACTTTTCAAGTACCCTAGCCTCTTGGGCTTCCTTGACCCCTCGATTACAAAATTTTGTCTTCTAGTGACTAGCACTAGGAAAGTAAAATAATACAAAATATTACATATAAATGCCACATGTGAATAAGACAAATTTAAGAGGGCCCAGTTGATGATCTAATGAAAATTACCCATGCATGAGCTTTGGCATCTATGACTCGATAGTCCACTGGCTCTAATATGCGTGCAATCGATTTGAGCTTAGCAAGCTGTGAATTAATTTCCTTCACCTTTGGCCGGGTCTACAATAACCACTTATCTAAAATATATTTGTGCACCGAGGCCTATGCAACCCAACTCCCGATGACATATTCATTAATACTTTCAACCTTTTGGACACTTTTCTCGTGCATCTGCAACTTGTCTTGAAGATTCTTCAAATTTTTTTCTTTTTCTGGGTATTCCTGAATCTGCATGGTTGTTGAAGCTTCACATATGTTATGTGTTACACTCATTTTTGTGTAAAACTCCTTGCATGTATCCACAGTCTTCTCTATTGTGGTGTACAATCTTACTACGTCCTTGCTGCTGAGATCTAAGATCACCCACTCCATCTTCAACCCTACTACTGTTTTCTGGGGCATGTAGACTGGAAAAACTGAATTGGTTTCAAAACCAACTAGCTGACTTTAAAAGAGCTCTACAACCTCCAATACCCCTTTCCTAAATTCTGTTGAGTTATCTTTTATTTCCTTTAGCCTGACCTCTATTTGCTTGATCCTGTATAGTTCTTCTACCAATTTTAGCTGAACCTGGTGTATTTTTCAATGCATTAAGCAGGCTTGAATGCAGAATGGAGTAATATCAAGATTCTTTTCTTTGGTTGCCTTGATTTGTTCCTCTAGCAGGTTATTTTGAGTCTTTAACTCTTCTTCTCTCTTGTTGGTTGCAGCTTTCTACTCCTCCAACTCTAAAACCTTGCTTTCAAGATTTCTCTTTTCTCCTTAAGTGATTGCAACTGACAGTGTTAATGCATCCTAGCTTGATTCCAGCATCTGGTATGCTTCCATGAGTTTCTCAAACTCTGACAAAGTATCATCATATTTCCTTTTTAAAGTTTGTCCCTCTCCTTTTTCTATTCTCAAAGTTACCTTCATCTGGGACATATTTTCTTAATACTGCTCAGTATCTCCGGCCATCTTACCGACGTTAACCGCATTATCTTGGCCTACTTCTATGCCTGCCATTGCGAGAAGTCGAGGATCTCATCTATCCTATGCATAATGGTCTTTTCAATCATCATGACTACCACATGCTAATCACCCGTTTTCATCCTCTTTTATGTCCTCACAATTATTTTCTTTTCTTGGTCAAAAAAGATTTTGTCAAGGTTTGCTACAGCCTACTCTCGGGATGGAATAAAAGGTATCATTTCAAGCTCTACCGAGGAAACTTTGTTTTCTATTGTCGTGTTATCCGATTGGATAGAATAATCCAATGGACTATCATTTACTTGGTCCTGCTATTGATTCTCCTTGTCCCAATCTTCTTGTTCCTTCTTTCTATGCTCTTTTGCTGCGTTTTCTACTTCTTCTCGCACTCTGTCAACCTCCTTTTGTATCCTTTCTTCCTACTCCCTCTTCCTCTGTTCTTCTTCTTCTTGTCGCTTATATGCTTCCTCTTCCTGTTGATTTTGTGCTTCCTCAGCTAATCATTTTTGTGCTTCCTCTAATAGCCTTTTGGCCTCCTCTTCCCTTTTCTTTACAGCTTCTTCTTCTTTCCTATGTTGTTCGGAAGTACCACTACTGCTTCCTTTGCCTCCTACAGTCATGATTTTCTTCTTGAATATCCTGCTCAAGGAAACCATGTTATATGCATTGTGATATATTTCCTCATCTAATTCCTTATGATCAAAGTATTCAAAGTGTACCCCTATGGGCACACAATACTCTAAGACCTTGCCCGAGGAATCATTTCTACAGAAACATTTTTCTGCGAAATGAAAACTTTCGAGTTCTTTAACAAAATCAGGATCACTTTTTATCTTGGAAAACTTATAACCACCAATGAAAAATGGTAGTGGTGGATAGACGTATTTCTTACTATCAAACATAAAGTTCCCAATGCCATCTATATACAACTTCCTTACTACCTCTTTATGAATAACATAGTCTATAGCATATTTGGGTAGCAAAGAAGGAGCTTTGGATCCCCCATACATTCTCAAATACAGACCTTCCTCGGAGAGGAAATAATCCCCAAATTCACTCACCGTCTCTAATGCTCCTTCAAACATGCAGCTGCAATCCTTGAGAAATATTAGCTTGTACAGTGGCATCAAAAAGTCCTCACAGATGCTCTTATAGAAACTATAATACTTGTGTTCCCATAATATTTGATATGCAGAGTATATAGGAGTCCTGGTAGGATCCCATTTGCAATTTAGTGCTAAGAAAGGATGTGTGCATAATATGCAATCGATTAAGAAAGACCTCATATAAAATTCTGACTTCCTCTGAGTTAGGTCCCCAAGTGTTGCAGCTATACACGAGGATAAGCTATTCGCCACGATGTCATCCCATTTGAAAATAGTACCCTGCGTTGCCACGCAATATATCAAAGGCACCCAGCTTATCTTATAAGATTTTCCATTGGCCCGACAAAAGACCCAATTCAGCATTAGGGCTTAGAGGCGTTACGGGGTGTGTAAACTGGCAGCTTCGTATTCTCCGGAGTGTTTTTGTCGAAACTGCTTCCCAAAGACCATCATTTTCATCACGTAGTCAAACAAATTTAAACCTAGATCCTTTATCCATTTCTCTGTCATGTAAACCTGAGGTGCAAGTAGATTACATGCTTTAGTTATATATGTAGGTATGAAAGCAGCAAAACCCTGTTTATCTGTGTTTTCCAGAATCATAGTATTCATATCTTCCAGTGGTAGAATCCATCCAATCACCTTAGCGCATGGGAAAAGTTCGGGGCATGTAGAAACTTTCATGATGGAGGATCTCATTATATTTACATACACTAGTATGTCCTCCAAACCAGCATCTGGAACAGCCTAGTCCTTAATCATCTAATAAATATGGACCCATATGAATTCTGGCTCCATCCCGGTAATAGCTTTGGTGTCTTCATAAATAATTTCTTCCTTGGGTAAAATTTCTACCTCTGAATCATCTCCTGGGGCCTGAGCCTTCTTCTTCCCTTTCTTGGGAATAGTGTTATATAAAGGTGGAAGCTGCAATACAAACATACAAAATAATGACTTAAAGATATCATGGTTTGGTAGTATGCATTCATTACCGGTAAAAGATACATAGATGTACTACTATTATTAAAATGAAAGATGATGAATATGCCTAAGAAAACATGAAAACTCAAATAAAATTCCTTTAGCAAATCATCTTCAAACATCTCTCAAGACTTTACAACAAAAGGTTTATTCAGCTACTCCCAAAAACATAAGGTGAACAATAGGTCGTGGTTGAATCGATCCCAAAGCAAGCTTCATAATGCACGGGTTCTGGACCTCGGGATTTGAAAAAAAAATGATCATCCATAGCTTTCTTACAAGCTTGCAATCCATACTTTATCCTAACTAATCGTGCCAGGGATTCTACTTACAGAAACCAAAGGAAATCCCATAGAGGCTTAATGGCTTTACAGAACAAACTCTAGTATGTTTAAACCTTAAAGCATACCTCGGCCAAAGGTGAAATCCTATCCTCTCGTTGCATAATAACCCAAATGAGAGGCGGATTAGTTGGAAAAATGCTCGATTCGCCACCTCACCAATGAATGACCTTGACATCTCAATGCTCACATGCTTAAAGTAGGTGAGGAAAAACCCCTGCGGCCATGCTAACGAGACGTACACTCAAGATCAAGGGTTCATAGAGTATAAAGGCCCAAGAAAAACCCTTATGAGTTTTGATATCTTAACAACCAGCTCTCTATAGTTTAGATAAAATATAAATGTTAAGAATCCCTGGGAAACCCTAATCCCTTAAGAAAATCCCTAATGAACACCACTTACCCAATAAAACTAGCAAGAAAGTGACCTGGCAAGAGTTCGAATCCTACCTGGAAGGTGATAACTTGGTGGTTGGTGAGATAGAAACTCGTGTGGTCAATGAACTCCAGGTGGTGATCGACAGCTCTAAGCGGTAATGAAAATAACTGTAATACAAAGTGTCCGAGGCTAATATAGAAAAAATGACATAAAAAACATTAAATGTAGCGGATGGTGACTAAATGACCCATGGGTAAAACGTCATTTTAGCGCCAAGATTAAAAACCTTCATCAGCAAGATCATTCAAATCACACAAATGAAGAGCGACAGCGTCGGATGGGATTTTGGAGCGGATCCGATGTAATTGGATAACATTCGACTTTTTTCCGATGATAAGCCTATTGGCGGGATCCTTAAGACCTTGTTGCCAGTAAAAAGAAAGTTTTCCCATGATGGCATCAGCTAAACTACCTGAACGCTATCAGCTACAGAAGATGAGTGCATCCAAATGCATCATCTTGCATAAATGAGTCTTGTCAATGCGCTCGGCACAACCTCCCGAAAAAACTCGTCAATAGACTCACGGAAAGATTCTGACATGGGTTGGCAGATAGATAAAGGATTTCTTTCTGAGCGAATCAGCTTCATTCCTTGAGTCTTCCTGATAATATTGGCATCCATCAATAAGATCTGCCAAAACGTGACCGCAAAGGCCTAAAATAAGCTATCAGAACGCTATCGAAAACCCTCACTGAGGCCATCAACTCCACAACCTGAGTTTTGCCGACAAACTCATAAATGTTTTTTTCGAAATTGAAAAGAGTGGGAAAAGAATCGACTAGAAAGCATGAGTTTTCTCGTCATGTTGGCTATACTCGAGAAGATCAGTCAATACATCGAGTGAAAAATATGAGTTTCAAAAAGGTTTTGTAACCGAGCAAAAAATAGACTAAGTCATGAAAAACTTCTTAGAGAGAAAAAACAAACTGAGCAGCTTAAAAGCTAAAAATTAAAGGGGGGCCCCAAAATCACAAAATTTTTGGGGTAGTGGTTGCAGCAACAACAAGTCCTTAAATATTTTTAGCTTGGTTTTAAACTGGTTAAGAGGGCCAAAGGACAACATAGTATAAAATATTTCACCGTCTCTATCTTCAAATACCTCCTCAATTTTCTGGAATTCTAACACCTGAGCTTCTATTTCTCCTCCATTGTCCATACTTAAATACTATTTGGCTAGTAAAATGTGGCATAACTGGTAAACGAATGGGTGGATGAGAATATTTATGAGCTGGCTTTGTCCACACAGAACTGTGTTTTTCTTCTCCAATGCGCAAAAGACAAATAGATTTCATCCACGTGTCTTACCTTTTATAGTATTTTTTTACAATCGAATCCTCTACTATATTTCATGCAACTTTCTGATGTGGATCCTTATTTGTCCGTAGATCTATTCCATCTTTATTCTGATTTGTTGATCTTGATCTTTGATTAACTTTGCTTCTCTAATTTTGTTGCCCTACCTGTCCTTTATCTTCCCCGTACTTTTCAACAATGGACCCCTTTATCATCGTTGATTGATCAGATCTTTGTTTTCCACCGTAGATATTTCCTTAGACATAATCCTCTCCTTTATTTTCCATTTTCCAACTAGAATGCAAAAAAATGTTCATCTTTGTTGGAGGAGCTAGTTGGATAATCCGACTAGAATCCTAGTCGACTAATTCTATATTAGGTTGACCTCATAGGTCATGTCAATTGGTTGAACCAACTGGTAGTTCCTGTAACTATTTTGTAAACATATATATATATATATGCTGTTGAGCCAGATAGATACTCATTTATGTTTATTGTATGAACCCACATGTGTATTTGAGTAATATAATATGTTATTATGTCTACCATTCTTGTCTTATATTTTGTTATTGTTATACGATTCTTTATGTATATCATTGTTAACCTTGTAATTTGATTGCTTACAACATTGGTTCCATTATTGGTGATACATGTACTGATGAAATGACTATGACTAGATGATATTAGAGCATGAGATCAAATATTGGTGGGAATGTAAGATTGTGAACTACTTGCAGAACTACGCTAGAAAAAACAAACTGACTATTGCCCAAGAAAAGGAGAAGTTCATCTCTAAAACACATGAAAAGTTTGTCAATTCTGTCCTAAAATCATTGAAAAAGCTACTAGATGAAAAATATGGTAGGTGAGAATGAACATCAGTTACTTCAGAAACTGAGAAGGGGAGGTCGCACAAATTTGTCGGAGTGGTTCGAAACAATTGTAGACGATTTCTGTGAGGAATGTGTTGCCGAACAAAGGGTCTTTGTCGATAGTATCAAAGAGATATTCTGTAATGACCTCACTGAAAAATTTATTTGTTCATTGCTGACACTTTTTTTCAAGTTCCTGATCGACAGGTATTAATCTGTCATGGTAATCTAGGGACTAAAACAAAGTCTCATAAGAGATTTCAGACAATTAAGCATGAAAATGACATAATGGTGCTGCAATAGGAGTAGCAGCTCTGTATAATCAATAAAGAATGAGTAATACAATACAATGATCATGCAAGGTGCATGAATTCCAAGACAATTCAAATTCCCAAGGAGGTCATTCGAATTGAATGAATGGGTGTAGCTTAACTGAATGTCAGCTACAGTCAACACACATAGTTAACCCACTGATCAAGTCGTGATTGATTCAACTGAGCCCTACCTGTCTCAAAGTGCAATGGATGACTAATTCTAACTAAAAGTAGCTCAAACACATGTCACTACATGCCAAACAACAGGTGGTAGCACATCATTAACTCCAATGAACCCCGATGAGGTTAACTGAAGTCAAACTGGTCATCAGAAGCGGTTTGAGGCACCCTAGTTGTCTCCAGTTCATAATATTAATAAAAATAATCAATAAATGAAATGGAGGCGCATACACAACTTATATTAAATGATTGCAACAATCAATTAGCAATTAGGTTCATTTATGACACTCAGATCACCCGAGAATGGCTCCCCGATTGAAGGAGGAAGCCCATTTATCCTCCCCGATTAAAGGAGGAGGCCTAGTTAAGCTCCCTTATTGAAGGTAGGCATGGGTGTGCTCATGCTGATGTCATAGTGTGCTCATCTGATGCTGATTAAGTCAATTAAACTTAGGATAGTGGTTTAACAAGGCCAAATTGACCAAATTAAGTGTGCATGTTGGGTAAATGACTCCAACACCCCCCCTTAAGCTATACTCAGGAGGAGTAAAAATAAATCATGAAATGCTAGGGCCCCGACAACAAAGGCCATAGGTCACCCTATACAATAATGTAACTCAAACAATGCTCAAAAATAAATCTAAGTGAGGAAAGAGGGAAACCCCAGTGGGAAAAAACCCCCCTCAAGATGAACACTGAAAGTAGTTTGATCACCCTGATGAACTCACCCCCAATAGTGAACGGAGGTAAGTGAATTTTTTTTTTTTCTGAAAATATCTTGGTGAAGATGTCTGCAATATGCTCATCAGTAGGGAAGTATTGTAGAATGATGGTCCTGTCATATACTAATTCCTTGATATAGTGCATGTGTATCTCTACATGCTTGGTCGTCTTCCTGGTAACTGGATCTGTGGATATATTAATAGAACTTTGATTGTCACAAAATAGGATAGTGGACAAAATAGTACCAAGATCAAACTATGAAAGAATGCCTTGCAACCATACAACTTGGATGCAAGCATTCACTGCTCCTTGGTACTTGACCTCTGCTGAAGAAAATTATATGGCGGCCTGCTTTTTGCTAGACCAGAAAATGGGGCCACCACCAAACATGAATACATATCTGAAAGTAGACTTCTAATCAATAGAATCACCCACCCAATCAGAATCTGTGTAACCAACTAGCTCTATCTTGGAGTCTACATCATAGTGAATGTCGTAGGTCTTGGTTCCCTGAATATACTGGAGGATCCTCTTGGTTTCCTTCCAATGAAGATCGTGAGGCTACTGCATGTATCTTGACACAAAATTCACAGCATAATAGATATCAAACTGAGAATGAGTCAAGTAGACCAAGCTACCTATCAACTGTCGATAAATAGTGCAGTCCATGGGAGGTGTGCTTTTTCCTTCTTCAAGGCTAATCCCTGAAAGGAAAGGGAATGGATCAGACTTACATTCAACCATGTTAAACTTAACTAATAAGTCTGATATGTATTTTTACTGAGTGACCATTATCCCATCAATATTTTGCTCAATTTCGAGCCCCGAAAATTGCTTCAAGAGCCCCAAATCGCTCATTTCAAATGCATTGTGGAGGGCAGTTTTGATGACTGAAATAGAAGTAACTGTGCTACCTGTAATTAGTAAGTCATCAACATATAAAACAATAATAATAAAATGAACATCAAACTTCTGTAGATACACATTCGAATCTGATTTACACCTTTGGAAGTTTTGCGAGAGAAGGAAGGCATCCATCTTGGAATACCACTCTCTTGGGGCTTGTTTTAACCTGTATAGCGACTTCTTTAGTTTCAAAACAAAAGATGGATTAGAAATGTAGCCCTCATGATGCTTCATGTATATCTCCTCATGAATATCTCCATGTAGAAAGGTATACTTAACATCCATATGATGCGCTTCCCAGTGCTTAGGTGCATAAATTTCCAAAACTAGGCAGATGGAGTCCATTTTTACAACCGGTGCTAAAGTCTCATGGTAGTCCACACCTTGGACCTGGGAGAAACCTTTTTCTACCAGCCTTTCCTTATATTTCTAGGTTGTGCCATCATCAACAACCTTAGTCTGAAACACCCACTTTCATTGAACCAATTTCCTCCCCGGACGAAGAGAAACTAGCTCCCAAGTAGTGTTTTTCTCAAGAGAATTCATCTCTTCGTCCATGGCAGCTTACCATCTCGGATCCTTCTGAGCATGGTAGTAAGACTTAGGATCTGAAATTATCATTAAATAACAATATTTGGACAGCAAATGATCAGGAAAAGAGAGTGCAATACCTGCTCTTTGAAAATCAGACCGGGTTCTCCTTGGATCATCCATATTTCCAATGTTATCACCTGCAGAGAAGAGTGTCTGTCGGGCCCAAGTTGGGAGATGATTTTGTACTTCAGGTTCTGATTCAGAATCTTATGTTTTCTGTTCACTAATATCAGAAATCAGAGGATCCAAATCAGGGTCATCACCCCCAATTCCATCATCCAAATATTCAGTAGAATAGGAAGGAAATTCAACAGTTTTCTCCTTCACTAGTTCTACTTCCTGAAGAGGCTCATTGAACATGACACTCCTTTCAATGATGATATTTTTTGTTCTGATATATAGAATATTGAAACCTTTAGATTCATCAGGATATCCAATAAACAAACATTCGATGCTTTACGGTTGCAAATCCCTCGTCTTATCAAGCAGAATTCGGGCCCATGGAGTGGACCCAAACACCCTCGGATTCGACACATCTGGATTGTGTCCAAAATATGATTTGAAAGGAGTATTACCTTTCATGGATGAGTGTGGCACTCTGTTATGAATATATTCTGTAGCATTCATAGCTTCATCCCACAAATTTGCAGCCAACTTCTTTGATTCCATCCCAAACACCCTCAGATTCGACACATCCGGCTTGTGTCTGAAATATGCTTTGAAAGGAGTATTACCTTTCATGCATGAGTGTGGCACTCTATTCTAAATATATGCTACAGCATTCATAGCTTCATCCCACAAATTTGCAGCCAACTTCTTTGATTCCAGCATACAAATGGTCATCTCCTTGAGAGACCGATTCTTCCTCTCCGCTACACCGTTCTGCTGGGGAGTGTAGGGGACTGAATGTTGGATCTGAATACCACTTTGTGAACATATATGCAGTAACTCATTACTGATATACTCTCTGCCATTATCAAATCTCAAAATCTTGATCTTTTTTCTAGATGCATTCTCAATCAAAGCCTTCAATTCAATGAATTTTTCCAATACTTCCAACTTTTTTTTGATAAAAAAGACCCATGTGTATCTGGAAAAGTCATCAATGAAAGTGAGAACGTACCTTGATCCATTCATGGATGTGATAGGCATGGATATGCTGATATCATAATGTATCAGCCCCAAGATGCATGATGCTCGGCTTGCCTTCCCCGATCAAACTTATGCTCAGGGTGCTTTCCAACAACACAGCTCTTGCAAATTTCGATCATTAGAGAGAATTTGAGGTCAAAAATGGGCCTCCTAAGAGATGTACTACAAAAATATAAGATATATTAAAATATTACGAGTTAGGGGTTTTATGGGGTAGGTATATATGACAACTCACCTCCTACACTACTTTTTATGCACAATATAAATAACCATGGTTGAGTTACTTTTCTAAATTGACTATAAATAAAATTAATAAAATAACTTTAGAATGATGTGACTAAGATTCATTGTAAATTCCCAAAAATTTATTGTCCTTTAACATTTATTTGTCTTGAAATTGTAAATAAAATTAAACAAAAATGAATTTAAAATATATGCATAACTAACATATTTTTTTCATATAAATATTATTCATGAATTTAATTTATTTTAAAAGTACAAGATTATATATATATTAGTTTGACATTATGATATTAAATACAATTGAGTGAATATATAATTTAAAATTAAAAAACATGAAAATGACAATATATTATTTTATAAAAAAATGTGAAAAGACATTTTTATGAATTATGAGTACTTCACTTGAAAATGACAATAATATTATTTTACGAGAAAGTGAATTGTGAGTACTTTACTTGAAAATAACAATAATATTATTTTATGAGAAAGTGTGAAATGACTTTTATTGTGAGTACTTCACTTTATGACTTAAAAGTACTTGTACCACTACCTTGGTTAACTATGGATTTTCATCCACCATAGAAAATGTGACAAATAAGCATTCTTAACTCATGCAATGCCACCTCAACCATGGGGGATGATGTCATCTACTAGAATGTAATTGGTTGATTTTATAGTACATTTTGGTCCTTTTGAGGCCCATTTTTTACCTCAAATTCTCTCTAATGGGTATCTTTGATGACCAGGAGGCCTTCAACCATGGAATTATTCTGTAATTGATGCAAGTATTTGAAGTTCAAATGGATGAATCTCTCATGCCATAGTCTACTAACCTCATTTCCATGAGTCAGCAATGCAGTGGGATTTGCATCCACCACAAAATGGGAGAACTCGTAGGCTTTTGCATGATGGTTTGCAAGGCCTTTTGCTATAATTTTTCCAGATGTAAGTTCTGTGATCTCTACATCATTTGGGATAAAGGATACTCTCTTGGGCACTCCCATATGTGTCATTTGATAAACACTTAGGAGGATTCATGCAAGAGATGGTACATACAGGACATTGGAAAAGTAACCATGCTCAATATTTACAGTACCTTGTCCTTCGGATATGATTGTGGAGTCATCTCCCATGTGGATGGGAATGGATTTCCCGGCCTCCAAAGATGAGAAAGAGTATCTTTTAGCCATAATTTTATTCAAAGCTCCAAAATCTATCAAGAGAGATTTGGAATTCGAAGTGCTTTCCATGAGAGCATGACCTCTTTCATGTTGTGGTTCCCGATCTTGCTGATCTCTCCTCCAAAATATTTCCAAAATATTGATGTGATTTTTCTCAAGAAGAGAAGTAGCTTCATCAAGTTTCTTTTTCATGTAAGCATGTTCAAGGTGGAAGCCCTTCCCGTGGTATGAACACTTGACTTTTTCCTTTCCATGATGCCCTTTTCTTTTGTTCTTCTTTGATCCAGAAGGCTCTTCATGCTGTTGGATTTCAACTTTAGGCTTAGGAGCTTCAAATTTGGTTTTTGGGTTCTTCTGATGCTTTCCTTTACCCTTCATATATTTGGGCCCCAAAGCATAAAGAGCTTGATCACGACAAGATATGATGATCCCCATCTGGATAAGGTTATCATGTTCACTTGTTAGAGACTCAATGAAGGCATTGAGTGAAGGCATCTTCCATCCAGGGGTTGTGAGCTTCCCCACATGGAATGTAGAGACAAACACTAAATAAGCAGCTCTAGTTTTGGAGAGAATGGCTAGGATGAGATGATCATCCTCTTTCTCCACCTTACACTGCTTCAACAGTAAGACAATGTGCTTGAAATTTGTGAAAAAATCATTTAAGGTCTCGAAATTGGAAGGTTGGAGAGACATCAACTCGTTTTCAATGTGGTAAAATCACAAATCATCCTGCTTTCCATACAGGGTGTCCAATTTGTCCCAAATTTCCTTTGGAGTCTTCAATCCTGAGAGATGGAAAAGAAGATCCCTGGAAATAGAGAGGCACAAGAATATGAATGCTTCATCTTTCTTGTTCAAGAATCTAGCTTTCTCTATCACAAGAGTAGGCTCTTCTTCAGTGTCCATAGTGACCCAGTAGAGTCCTCTGGCACGTAGCTAGATCTCCATATCTCTTTTCCATGAATGGAAATTGAACAGAGTCAAGAGTTCGACAGAAGAAGCCATCTCAAACTGTTGTAGAGAATGCTTTCACCTGTTAAAACCTGCAAATCACAACAAAAGGGGCACCATAAGGTCGAACATCCTACACATTTTAGGTTTTCATCGGACCCAACATAGTTGATCAAGTAAACTTGATCAACAATTCCTTAACTTGGGGTATTAAGTGGTAAGCCTTTGCTCCTGGTACAATGCTGGAATTTTGAGCTTTTTGCTCAATTTTTCATGCAAGATCTATCAAAAACCATGTTTTGGAGAGATCTGAGCTTCGTCCCGCCATGAGATCTACTACCATATTAATATGTCACAGTAATCTAGGGACTAAAACATAGTCTCATAAGAGATTTCAGACAATTAAGCATGAAAATGGCATAATGGTGTTGCAATAGGAGTAACAGCTCTGTATAATCAATAAAGAATGAGTAATACAATACAATGATCATGCAAGGTGCATGGATTCCAAGAAAATTTGAATTCCCAAGGAGTTCATTCGAATTGAATGAATGGGTGTAGCTTAACTGAATATCAGCCACAGTCAACACACCTAGTTAACCCACTGATCAAGCCGTGATTGACTCAACTGAGCCCTAACTGTATCGAAGTGCAATGGATGACCGATTCTAATTGAAAGTAGCTCAAACACATGTTAATGCATGCCAAACAATAAGTGGTAGCACATCAGAAGTGGTTAACTGAAGTCAAACTAGTCATCAGAAGTGGTTGGAGGCGCCCTAGTTGTCTCAAGTTCATAAATATTAATAAAAATAATCAATAAATTAAATGGAGGCACCTACATAACTCAGCTTAACTGATTATAACGATCAATTAGCAATTATGTGCATTTATGACACTCATATCACCCGAGAATAGCTCCCCGGTTGAAGGAGGAATCCTAGTTAGCCTCCTTGATTGAAAGAGGAGGCCCAGTTAACCTCCCTGATTGAAGGTAGGTGTGGGTGTGCTCATGCGGATTTCATAGTGTGCTCATCTGATGCCAATTAAGTTAATTAAACTTAGGATATTGGTTTAACAAGGCCAAATTGACCAAATTAAGTGTGCATGTTGGGAAAATGACTCCAACAACAGGGGTGTAGGCCATATTGTCGAGCCTCGTCCATTACAGATAGATCCACACACAAATTGGGCGGCCAAACAAGAGGAGTGGGAGAAGTTTTTCCAGAAAAGAGAGTGGGAGTACTTTCTAAACAAATAGACAGTTCCACTTGGGCTTACTAAAATATTCCAGTTCGGCTATGGGGGGGTAGCTGGTCATGTTCTAGAGTAGAGTAAGAGAAATTCTAGTCAACTTATGAAGAAAACACCGACGTCAGCAATGAAAATTCAGGCCAAAAAGGATAAAAATAGAATAGTTACTCACAAAATCACTCCGGATATACAGAAGATAGAATGATAAAAGAGGAAAAAGAGAAGGGAAGGGATTAGAGAGAAGGTTGATGTGCTCCAACAAGGGAGAATGACAAATAGAGTGACAGAGCAAGAAGGAAATCCGCTAGAGTTAGGTCATGATCGACAAGAAGAGGGCGTCGATGAATAATTGTCACCAATGGAGGAAGACTTGTGGATAGAGCGTGGTAGAGCTCTCCAAGTTGAATATCACACCTCATTCCCCGTTAAATTCTAGCGAGGGTGCTTGAGTATAGGATATTGTTCAAGAATATTTAGGACTACAAGCTGGAGAATTGGGTGTATGGAGTCGACTAGAGAGTGAAGGTTATTATATCAATCATCTGGTAATTCATCAATCAAAAGAAGGGAACTGAGTTACTTTTCAACCCTATTCATCTAACCATAGTATTCACCTTCTCTACCCACATCATGAAGGAGCACCACCCCCGCCAATCACAACTTCAAAGAACACATCGGATCAGTCAGATTCACAAGCATGGGAAACCCAGGCTCACCAATTTACTTAGGTGTCATTAGAAGGAGTCGAGATAAATTGACTTCTAGTCAAAAGTGGATCAACTCTTACAGAAAAATATTGCGATGAAAATGAAAGTTCTGTCGAGAATAGTTGTGAAGAAAAAAGAGTCACAGAAATTAACCCACCACCTCCAGAACCACCAAACCTAGTGACTGAAGACACAGACATTGATAACATGGCACACATTTCCGCCCACATCCCCCTCTATGAGGGTGGTGAAGACCTCAAATGACATTGGTTCGTGTGTGAGTCAATATGGGAAGCAAAAGCTATTACCAGTGAGGAACACCAGATGGCGCAGTTTGTAGGTACTTTGCGTAAGAGAGAATTGACTTGGTACATAACATATACGGAGAAAACTATGAATGCAAATAAAGAAAAAATAAACATCTAGCTACAAAACATCAGTTTATGTCATTTTTCAAGACATCTAATGCAAAACATCTAGCTGCAAAGAAACTAAAAACGACACCTCAGAAACCGACTAAAACTGTTCGGGGGTATGATAAAAGATTTAAATACCTACTTAGACCGTTGGAGTACAATATAGATGAAAAATTATTGATTCAGTGGTTTGTTGTTGGACTATTGCAGAAAATTAGAATGCATATTCGACTTGATAATTTTAACACTTATGAGGATGCATTAACCAAGGCGCTACAAATTGAAATGGACGAGGGTTACCCAGTAAATCCTATTGACATACGTATTTAAGAGAAATTAGAGAGAATCTAGAAGTAAATATGGGAGATGAGCCTCAAAGGACACGAGGTCTGGTGCACTAAATGCTCGACGGTCAAGCATACAAAAGAGTACTGTCAACAGGATGACCATCGATAAGATATCTGGTTCATGCAGTCAAAGTGATTTTGTGACATATACCAGGAGCATGACTTACATGCAACAAATGATTTCCCATATAATATGAAAAATGAGCAAGCTCATCGGTGTGCCATCTGTGAGTTCAAAAGTGACTCGACAGCAGATTGTCACTTAAATTTGAAAAATCGACAAAATTACCAACCGGTTTACCAGATGAATGTTGTCGCACAAAACAACAACAATGCTAATAATAATAATAGCAACCATCAAAATGAGATGAATAATCATAGGTATTACGACCAAATATATGAGTGTTGGTATGACAACAATCAACATGGAGGATTTTCAGGTTGAGGCCAATACTTTCGGAATCGGGAGAATAGACCACGTCGACCTATCCAGTGTTATACGTGCTTAAACGAGGGACACCAACATGCTGAGTGTCCATACAAAGACTAGACCGATCTTAAAGTTGTGGTGTCAGTGATCACTCGTTAGAGGATTTCCCCACCATGCATGAAAAAATAAATAAGAAGAAAAATGTTAATGTCTTGTTGAGTGTCCAAAAATGTGATGTTATCCACACTAGCAATTTACAAATTGTTACTAGACAAGGTACTAAAATTGGCACTGATAATCCCCAAATAAGCAAAATAAAAAATAAACATGAATATCCTAACCCCGCTATACAAAAACAAATATATAATGATGCATTGAACGTATTCCAAGAATTAGCCACACAAGAAGAAACAGATGATTCTCGAAAAAATATGTCTCAAGAATTAATTAATCTGATAAAAACTGATAATTCTGTTGCAAAGTTAATTGACTTAATGTACAATCTTAAGAATAAATATGGTGTAGAGAAGAAAGCCAAAAGCATATGTAGCCTAAATAAAAAAAAATATAAAAGTGATGCTGACCCTTTAGTCGACCTGTAAATCGAAGGTTGCCACTTCCATCAAGTCATTCTCGACTTCGGATCACATGTAAACAGTATGACCAGGGACACATTGGAACAATTGGGTAAACCTTGACTTAATGAATCTAGCATATATTTAAAGTTAGCATGTCAGGGACTAATTGAACCCATTGGTGTCTGGAAGAATGTTGACATGACTATCAAAGGTATCACTACAAAAGTTGATTTTGAAATAATCAATCCTAAGGAAGGATCCAGTTCCTTTCCATCTTTAGTAGGCCGACCATGGGGTTGAAAGATGGAGGAATCAATTTCACTAGACAAAGAAAGAATAAAAATTAAAGGAAATGAACAAAAATTGATTGTTCCAATTCATTCATCCCAAGGAGAACCATGGACAAAACCTATAAATGAAGAAGTCGATGTTGGACAGTTGTACCAAATACAAAATAATGAGGATTATGTTGAACCGAACATATATGGAGAACTTCACTTAGGAAATTCAGATTCTATTGGGTATAATTCAGACGCAGAATGATATGATTGGGAAATGGAAAATTATGAATTTCAAGCAAGGGAATGTCAGACCATCCAAGCCATTCCTATAAAGAAAACTCGACAATGTTTCTCTATGTCTTTAATTCCTAAAATATTTGAATGAAAAATTAGAGACTATCCATCCCTACGCTAATGAAAAAAGAAACATCAATCCGACAGTCACTTAGGTATAAAGAACGAGAATCACCAGTCCTTCATATAAAACAATTTTCTAAAAAATAGGCAAACAGGGCCTACTTCAAAGTCTAGTCGAAACATTTACGGGGAAAGTTGCTCGGTGGCGGGATACCCACTAGTCAAGACTACAAACATGGTCGACAAATTCAATGTATTTCGTCAAAAGATTTGTAGGAAATAAACTAACAAATCAATTGCAAATACCAGTCTTTACACAAGGACATGATCCTGAAAAACACATCATTACATGCAAAAAACAATGGAAAAGACTGGGATATAAAGACGAACAAATATGGCCGCACCTATTCCCATCGACATTAGATGATTTACCCAAAAATGGTACAAAATGGAAGAAGCGCAAGGTGTAACATTCTTATGGAATGAACTAAAAGAAAAATTCATTAAGGACTTCAAATTTATACCTAAAGATGACCTACTAGTCAAAGATTCGAAGCAAATAGAAATATTTTTAAAACCGACTAGTTATAACTAATCGAATGCCTCATGTCATAATATTCGGTTAACCAAAATACCACAGTCAACAAGACTTCGACTAGATATAGGACATACATTTGGAAAAAGTTTTTAACGAAAATCCGACCATCCTGAAACAACAAGACCAATCAAAACAATATTTAAGGTTGAAACAACATAAAAAGAGGATCTCGAAAGGTTAACAACAAAAGATTTTCCACCGACATTTTCACAATTTAAAGAAGGGAATCAAAAAATTAATGAAAGTAAGGCTCCATAGTGGATGGATGCAAAAATAAAAACAAAATAAGTCGACGTATCCAACGATGACAGACCAAAAATTGCAAAAATTGGTGATTACTGGAATGAAGAAAAAACAGTAGAAATCATCAACTTACTAAAATAATTTCAAGATGCTTTTGCTCAGGATTATAAGGATCTAAAGGGACTTGTATAAGAAATTGGAGAAATAAAAATCAACATAAAACCTGAGGAAAAACCTGTGAAGAAAATACCATACAAACTAACACATAAATATAAGGAAATGGATAGCATGCTAGAAACATGAATCATCTATCTTATTGACCAATCAGAATGGGCAAGTCAAATGGTTGTTCAACCAAAGAAACATGACCCGACATGACCGAGAATTTGTGTCAACTTTCGATAATTGAAAAAAGTAACACTTACAGACCCATTTCCAACTCCTTTTGCAGTTGAAATTCTTAATGAAGTTGCAGGAAATGAATGTTACTCATTCACAGACGGTTTCTCAGGATACAACCAAGTACCTATCACCAAGGAAGACCAAAAGAAAACAACGTTTGTATGTGAATTTGGTTCATTTTCCTACAAATTTATGCCATTCGATTTGAAGAATGCACCCATTGTTTTTTCATGAATAGTTGTTAAAGTATTTCAAGAATATATATATAAAACAATGAATGTGAGTTTTGACAATTGGACAATCTATTCTATGTTGACAGATCATTGTAAATGGCTACGACTGATACTCAAAAGATGCTGACAGATACAACTATCCATTAATATTAGAAATTGTATCTTCACAACATCGATAGGAATTTTATTGGGTCACATTGTATGTAAAGAAGGTATTAAGGCCGACTTCGCTAAAATTAAAATAATTCTCAACTTAAAACCATCGGTAAATCCGAAGCAAGTAAGAATCTTACTAGGGCATACAAGGTATTACAAAAAATACATTCGACATTATTCATACATGAAATATACATTGGAAGAGTTACGAAAATAAAATCAATAATATGAATGGAACAAAGAATGTGATATATCCTTTGACATTTTAGAGAAAAAACTAGTCGAAGCACCTATTCTATGATTTTTGAATTGGTCAGTAAAATTTCATGTACATATTGATGCATACGGCCTAGCAATCATAGTGATATTAACACAACTAGGAGATGATGGAGTAGACTATCCAATTGTATATAGTAGAAGAAAACTAAATAAATCCAAACAAAATTACTCAACCACAGAAAGGGAAGCACTAGTAATGGTATTCGCGCTTCAAAAGTATCGACACTGCTTGCTAGCTAATCCCTTTGTGTTTTAAACTGACCACCAGGAATTAAAATATTTAGTTAATAAACCTTTAAATCATGGTAGAATATATTGTTGGTTACTATTATTTCAGGAATTCAATTTTGAAGCCATAGTCTGGCTAAGAAAAGAAAATTCTGGACCCAATCACTTGTCGAGAATCGACACAGGGTAAGAACCGAGTGGAATAGAATACGACCTACCAGATGCACATCTATTCAGAATTGAAGTTGTACCTTCCGAATTAGTATAAATTTCCCAATTCTTAGAAAATGGACAAGCACTAGAAGGAATGAGCAATAAAAAGAATATAATCCTAGCAATGAAAGTTGCACTTTTAGTATAATAAAGGGGTCCTCTATAAACTAGGTTTATATGAGGTACTCTATAGAGGCGTTCTTGACCACAGAAGAGAAAGTATAATGCATAAAGCACATTATGGTCCAAATGGAGGACATTTTCAGTCAGAAATAACTGCTAAGAAAATTCAACAGTCGGGATTATGGTGGCCGACATTATACCGATATTGTCGAAAATTTGTAATCAAATGTGACCATTTCCAACGGCTAGGTTGGCCTCTACAAAATACCAAAATTCCTTTAATATCAATAAACAAAAGTCTAACATTTGAAATTTGGGCAATCAACTTTATAGGACCATTTCCAATACCAGCTAAAATATCAAGAGCATGATATATTATTACACCAATTGAATATGTCACTAAGTGGGCAGAAGAAAAGCCCGTCGAAACCTGCTCAAGTGAGGTAGTCGAGAAATTTATATATGAGAATATTATTACTAGATTTGGTTGTCCACTGACCTTTATCAGTGATCAAGGGTCACATTTTGTAAACAAAACAATTGCAGCTTTGACAGAATAGTTTAAAGTTGAACATCGAAAGAGCACAGCATAATATTGTCAATCCAATGGTGCAATGGAATTTTTTAACAAAAAAATGACTAGAGACCTCACAAAAATATGTAACACTGACAAATATGATTGGGACAAACAAAAATTTCAGATGTCTTATGGGCATACAGAAGGACGTACAAACGATTGACATATCAGACACCATTCCGGCTTGTTTATGGCTAAGAAGCAATCATTCCTTTGCACTTTCGACAACAAACACCTATAATTGTAGATATATTACACATCGATGTCGAAGATTGTAGAAAAGAGAAATTAACACAATAATCTAATCTAGAAGAGCATCAAATGATTGCAATACAACACCAATAGATCCAAAAACAACAACAAAATGCTTGGCATGATCGAAATATTAAAAATAAAAACCTTTCGATTGGGGACCTTGCATTGTTATATAATAGTCGAAAGGAAAACCTAAGAAATTGCATACAGAATGGATGGGACAATACATTGTAGAAGAAATCAATACTAATGGATTAGTCCGACTGAAAACATTACAGGGTAGTGTATTTCAAAAACTTGTTAATGGTGCTCGACTAAAACAATATGAAATTTAAAATGAAAAAAAATGGTTGTATAACTAATAAAAAAAATTCAAAGAAAAAAACAAATACTATAAAAACCTAAAAACAAGCACAAAGAAAACACTACAGACAATCAATATGACAGGACCTTGGATGAATTCTCAGGAAGGAAGTAGCATATTACCGTTTGAAAGAACCCGACGAAAGGACAGGGAAAGCGTAAGCTTATACTTCAAGAACCATCAGAAGATGATGATGGGGAGCTATATGCTAACATGGCATAGATTCTAGAGGATGCTGGAAAAAATAAGATACCAGTTGATGAATAGTTCCAAAAGTTCATCGCAGAAGAATAAAAGCAAGCATAATCAAAATCGAAAAAAGAAAAAACAATTACCCCACTTGTTGTTATCGCACCTATTGTCACCCCACCTGATGTCGACCCAGTCGACCTCACTCACACTCCACCACCTCCATCCCCGACAGAAATTTTCTGCAAAGTTCTACCAACTTCAACAATCATTACACCAACTACCACCATAAATCCATACTTAGAAGCATTACCAACAAACCTCCATACGGGAGTATACAAAGACAATGACCTTCAGGATTTTATAAACCAAATTCCGTCTATTTTCCCTAATGTTTAGAAAATAATGATAACAAAACCGGTTATCACTTCAGACTCCCCACAACACATTGTATTCATTCCACCAAATCCCATCCAACCGTAAACTTTTGCACAAGTCGTGGGACATATTAAATCCACTTTCTAGAGAAACCCGGATAAAACAGATGAAATTGTGGTAGAGAAAAATATCTTCATTCATTCCATACCCCACTAAAAACCCCCCACTCCATAACCCGATTGATGAAGAATTTGAACTCAACATTTCTGAAGAGTTTTTCAAAGTTTTCGACCAATTTGAACCAATAGAAATGGTTGAAGATATCGAATCTGTCAAATTCGGTGAAATTGTTGAATCCCCTGAAAATGTAGAAAATCCTTTACCAACAGACTCCACCCCGACTTTCCTACCATTAACTTCCAAGCAACTACCACCCCTCCCTTCACCCACACCACCTTCACAAACATTACCTATCAATCCTCCACTAGAAACCCATCCAGTCAATCCTATTATATCTATCACAACAATAGAGAAAATACAAGCTACACCTCCGCCGACAGAAGAAATTGAAAGAAAAAATAGAGAATAAGAGAAGAGAAGGAGAAAAGAAATAAAAGAAAGGAAGAAACAAGAAAAATAGCACCAGAAACAACTACAATAGGCTCAGCATCAGATACCATCAATGATTCACCTGGCTCAATTAGGATTGAAAACAACAATCAACATGCAGAAGGCAAGAGAACAAGAGCTAGACATGTTGCTAGACGCTATCAATAAAGAGTCAAGAATTAGAAAAGAGAATAGTAAAGAACAAATAGAAAAAAATAAAGACATAGAAGATCAAATTCCTAACAAAGTGTGAAAATTTGTCGAGGCAATTCATCACAGTCTCGGAAAGGGTCAACATAGAAAAACCATTAGACAAGGAATACAAATTGTTTGAAAGTGTCGTGTCGAAACTTCAAGCACGGGTACAAGAAAAATGACAAGAAGATGCAGAAGAGACTACTGTTGTACTAAGAAATTAGTATACAACATTTTCGGCAGCCTACAACTTGATGGGACAGTATATCACAGAATCCAATGTGACAGAGGAAGTCTTGAGAAACTAGTACACGTACTATGGCTAAGTGTTTCAGTAGGTAAGGAAGACTCGTGACCTCATTAGTTCACTACAGAATTGTCAAAGAAGCACTGATGCAATGGCGCAAAAAATCCATGACCAGCTTGTGCTAGAAATGATAAAACTAGAAAAACTAGAAAAGCAAGAACATCAATGGATTAGCTAGGATTTACCAATCCTCGTTAGTCTCGACAAGATTCGTCCACATATGTAAAGATTACTTGCGGCGGCTGAAGAAAAGGAACAAAATTTGGGGACCGACATGATCAATATACTTAGCATATACATGCATCAAAAGGCATAAAACTTTTCAACTCTCACTACTTTAACCATAGACATACAGAAGGCACTTCGCACGTGGGAGGATTTCCAACACCAATTTTCATTTACCATAGAAGCTATTGTGGAATTTTGCATTCAACAACAACCTTCTATTAGGCGGCATAGTCCATGAAAGAACATTAAAGAATTACTCAAGATAGAAATTGTCACCTCCCTGTTTCTTCAGGACGAAGAAAAATTTTGTGATGGGGGAGATGTTGGAGGATCTAGTTGGCTACGCTGACTAGACTGCTAGTCGACCTCATAGGTCGTGTCGATTTGTTGAGCCGACAAGAAGTTCCTGTAATTTTTTTGTAAACATATATATAGGCTATTGAGCCAGATAGATACTCGGTTCGGTTTATTGTATGAACCCACATGTGTATTTGAGTAATATAATATGTTATTATGTTTACCGTTATTTTCTTCTATTCTTTTATTGTTATACGATTCTTTATGTATATCATTGGTAACCTTGAAATTTGATTGATTGCAACAATCTTTGATCAACGGATCCTTTAACAGCACTTCATCTTATTCCTTACAAATCCCTATTGTTGATCGATTTCTCCCTTTAACCATTCTGCTCAACTCCAACTGTTCATCTAACATGCATGTTCCCCCAATGGAACCTCCCTCAACTGTAGATCTCTCCATCTTTAAATCCATGCCTTTGATTGAGAGATCCCTTTAACACATTCCACTGATTTTAAAATTTTATTTGTCAGCATAGCTTTCATTAATGGAATTACCTCCAGCCATTGATCTTATCAAGCATTAATCCTCACCATTAATTAATGTTATACTTTATCAATTCTATTTATTTTCGACTTGAATTTCTTTGTGCATGTTCTCCTAGCGTAATCCCTATGCATCGTAGATCACTTCCCTCTTTGAATCTCCATCGTCGATCTGTGTGGGTTGTAAGCTTTTCTGGTGATTGGAAAAGTTTGTTTCTTTGTGCAAGTCTCATCAGTAGAATCATTCCCATCCATAGATCTTATTTTACATTTTTCATGTTTGTATATCTAGGCTCCCCTTTAAACCTTTTTGCTAGTTGCATAAATTCATTTTCCCATGCATCTCTTGCTAGAAGATTGAATGTCAATCGTCCCCATCCAAAGATCTACACCATTAAAACCTTTCACCTGATACCACGTGTGTACATTTTTCATTTTAATCCTATTTCCAAAGCTTAACCCATGATTTTTCTAGGAACACAGGTTTTGACCTCAAAGTTAGCCTCTTTTAACATTCTTTAAGCACCTTATAAGAACACGTTTGGTCATATCATGAAAATATTGTATACCACTTCTTTATTTCTCCTTAGGCCTGCCCAATCCAATTGTTAACCAAAAATGGTACTAACAGCCAGCTCCAACTCGGGATGCTATCTTCCCTGTGAGGTAGCAAAGAACCCACAGACCAGTGCCAATTTTATTTCTCTATACAAAGTTTTTTCAAAAATTTCCAATCTCTTTTTATTTTTCTTTATATAAAATAAAAGGAAAATTGAAACCCCTCAATATCTTAGGGCCTTCTCTTCGGGTTTCAACTCTTTCAGCTCACCATCTGTACTGATTTTCCAAATTAAAATAAATATATACACTAAATTACAAAAAATTACCTTCCATCTCAAGATAAATTGTGTTTCAAAAACCTTCCATTTGCAGGGCCCCCTTTTAGCTAAACCCAACCTTGATGTTGGAAAATGAATGAATTATCTCCTCTGAAGGAAGCAATGACATATGGCCCTTTCCACATGATCAAATTTCCATGTTTATCTTCTTTAGGTGCATCCCACTTTAAAACCATATCATCAGCCTGAAACTGTTCCTCTTTCACCTTCTTGTCAAAGTTATTCTTCATTTTCTCCTAATGTACCTACACTTTATCATAAGCTTTCTCTCTGACCTCATTCAACTCAATGATTTAATTGATTCTTATATGCATGTGATTTGGCTCCTCTTCCTATTCCTTCAACAATTTCAATACAGGAATACATAAAGATACTGGAAATACCACCTCTGCTCCATAGACCAACTGAAAAGGTGAAATCCCAATTTCCCTTTTAGTGCTTATTATGTCTGCCCACAAAGCATACTTCAAATTTGTATGTCAAGCTCTCATGTTTTCTTCCAACAATTTCTTGATTATTCTCACTAAACTTTTGTTAGAATATTCTGCAAGCCCATTCCCCTAAGAATAATAAGCAGTTGAATGATTCAGACTGATATGATACTTATGACAGAAGCCAATCATCTTCTTTGACTCGAAATCTGGTGCATTATCAGTCACAGTTGTTCTGGGACATCCAAACCTTGACATAATATTAATCTCCATAAAATCCATGATACATGCATCAGTAGCCCTCCTGGTAGGTATAGCTTCTATTCACTTAGTAAAATAATAAGTTGTAGTCAAAATCCATCTATGATGGCCAGAAGAATTTGGGTTACTTTCTCCAATGAAATCCAACCCCCACTATTGAAAAGGAGCTTCTACAGAAATAGGATTAAGTGGCAAAGGTACTAGCTTTCTTTTTTCCATCAAATATCTGGCATTGATGGCAGGTTGTGATCAGGCTTTATATACATCTCAAAAAATGGTGCGCCAATAAAAATCAACTCTTAAAATTTTGTTTGCAGTTACTTTTCAGGAATGATGCCCTCCACAGACTCCCTGATGAAACTCTTTCATAGTTTGATGGGATTCATTTTTCAATAAACAGGTGAGCAAGATACCTCCTGTATATTTCCAATATAGATATTGATTCATGATAATAAAAAAACTTTGTTTCCTTTAGTTTTATTGATCTAGCTCTAGTTTTGCTTAATGTTGAAGGTTCCTGTAAATTCTGTAGAAAAAAAACAATAATCATTGTACCAAGGGGATAGAGTGAAATCTGCAATCACCTGCAATTTTGATTCCAACTCATTTGAATGATTAAATAAAAAATTCAACTATAAGGATTCACAATTTGAATTAGTCATCATCTTTGCTAGTCCCTGTCCTTTCACCAATTTTGTAGGAATGATCTCCAAATCCTATTCTAACAAAACTACTATCCACTTAGCTATGTTTCCCTCTGTATCAGGTTGAGTAAGAATGTTCTTTACTACATTGATGGGTACATATTCTATAATGTGGGAATGTAAAATGTACACTCTGAAATCTTTCAAAGACTTCACTAAGGCATAATCATGTTTCTCCATGATATCATATTTTAACTCCCCATCTCCAAGCACCTTGCTAAAGAAAGAAATGGGTTGTTCATCATTTTGTTGGTTCTTATGTAGCAAGACTCTAGCTATTGTATGTTTAGAAGCATAAGAGAAAATCAGAAAATCTTTAGAAAAATCAGGACTCACTAAAACAGGGGCCTCTGTGATTTCCCTTTTGATATCATTAAAAGATTGCCTAGAATCTACAGTCTGTTTGATCACATTGTCCTTTTTCAACATATTTGTAACATTCCACAATTTCTCTACAAAACTAGGGCTAAGCCTTCTTAAGAAATTTACTTGACCAATAAATGATTGAACTTCCTTTTTATTCCTTGTTTCTTCTACCTTCAGAATGGCATTCACTCTATCTGGTTCAATTCTAATTCCATCCTTTGATATAATACGACCCAATAATTTTCCCTTTTTCATAGAAAAATTAGAATTTTGGGGGTTGAGAGAAATTCCATACCTCCTACACTTTAAAAATATTGTTTCCAGATGTTTTATATGATCTTTATCAGACTTGGAATAAACTATGATGTCATCCATATAAATCACAACAAAATAATCCTTCTCCTCAACAAAATCCATATCCATGGCTCTCTGGAAATTAGCTCCTACATTCATTAATACAAAAGGAATTTTGGCATACATGAAAGTTCCCCATGGTGTTGCAAATGTTGTCTTTCTTGGTCTTCAGGAAAATTTTTATCTGGTTGTATCCTAAAAAAGCCATCCATTGTAGAAATTCTTTCAGCTCCAACAACCTTCTAAAGTATGTGATCCATTTCGGGTAAAGGATAGTTATCTTTCAATGACACTCTATTCAAATTTTTGAAATCCACACACAATCTAATTTCTCCATTCTTTTTCCTGACATGTACTAAGTTAGCTCCCCACTTCGAAAATCTAAGAGTCACAATGATTTTCACATTGAATAACTTTCTTACTTCTTTTTCAATCAAATGTAAAAGCATTGGATTAATTCTCCTTAGTTTCTTTTTGAATGGTTTCTCTTCAGGTCTTATAGGAATAGTATGTTGTATGATGGAGGTATCATATTCTTTCAAATCCTCACAACTCCATGCAAAAACATTGGTGTAGGTTTTCATCTAGTTCATATAATTTTTATTTTCTTCGGGATGCAAGTTTTTCGAGAGCTTTACTATCTTGGGTGAATCTTCGGTCCCTATATTCTAATATTGAATATCTTTTTCATTGGGATGAACCTTTGGGTATTTAGCCACATCATTTTGGTCAAATAAATTCTCTAAAGGAGTAAGACCTTTTGGAATATAATTACTTTTCGGCTGTATTATGTATTTTCCTCCAATCATGTTCTTCAACTTTTTATGTTCAACTTCTTCATATGCAAAATGTACATTTTCTTGAAAGTTTTCAGAATTTTGGTTCTCTATGCCAATATGTGTATTTACAAATTCATCTGGCGTCTCCAAAAACCTTGTAATATGTAGACCATCTTCAAATAATTTCCAACATTTGGAGTATTCATGGATGGAAGGTCTATTTACAATTTCTATTTTGTATTTTTTCTTAGAATAGATGGGAGCTTTAAAATTTCCAGTTGTAGTAGCCAGAGAATCATCCACTTGGTTTTGCATCATAGGAATTACTATGATTCTATGTTCAGTGAAGAAATTACCCAACATATCCCACTCTTCATTCCTATATTCTCTCATTCGGGGATGATTGGTCTGATAACCATCATTCACTTGGTTTACTACTAGCTCAGAATCTCCAAAAACATCTATTCTTTTTTCCTTCAAATATTTGAAAGCATTCAATCCTAAAAGAAAAGCCTCATACCCTGCTAGTTTCTTTCTGAATGGTTTCTCTCCAAGTCTGATAGGAATAGTATGTTGTATGATGGAGGTATCATATTCTTTCAAATCCTCACAACTCCATGCAAAAACATCGGTGTAGTTTTTCATCAGGTTCATATAATTTTTCTTTTCTTCGGGATGCAAGTTTTTCGAGAGCTTTACTATCTTGGGTGAATCTTCAGTCCCTATATTCTAATATTGAATATCTTTTTCATTGGGATGAACCTTTGGGTATTTAGCCACATCATTTTGGTCAAATAAATTCTCTAAAGGAATAAGACCTTTTGGAATATAATTACTTTTCAATTGTATTATGTATTTTCCTCCAATCGTGTTCTTCAACTTTTTATGCTCAACTTCTTCATCTACAAAATGTACATTTTCTTGAAAGTTTTCTGAATTTTGGTTCTCTATGCCAATATGTGTATTTACAAATACATCTGGCGTCTCCAAAAACCTTGTAATATGTATATCATCTTCAAGTACTTTCCAACATTTGGAGTATTCAAGGATGGAAGGTCTATTTACAATTTCTATTTTGTATTTTTTCTTAGAATAGATGGGAGCTTTAAAATTTCCAGTTGTAGTAGCCAGAGAATCATCCACTTGGTTTTGAATCCTAGGAATTACTAGGATTCTATGTTCAGTGAAGAAATTACCCAACATATCCCACTCTTCATTTCTATATTCTCTCATTCGGGGATGATTGGGTTTTATAACTATCATTCACTTGGTTTACTACTAGCTCAGAATCTCCAAAAACATCTATTCTTTTTTCCTTCAAATATTTTAAAGCATTCAATCCTAAAAGAAAAGCCTCATACCCTGCTAGTTTCTTTCTAAATGGTTTCTCTCCAGGTCTAATAGGAATAGTATGTTGTATGATGTAGGTATCATATTCTTTCAAATCCTCACAACTCCATGCAAAACCATCGGTGTAGTTTTTCATCAGGTTCATATAAATTTTCTTTTCTTCGAGATGCAATTTTTTCAAGAGCTTTACTATCTTGGGTGAATCTTCAGTCCCTATATTCTAATATTGAATATCTTTTTCATTGGGATGAACCTTTGGGTATTTAGCCACACCATTTTGGTCAAATAAATTCTCTAAAGGAATAAGACCTTTTGGAATATAATTACTTTTCGGCTGTATTATGTATTTTCCTCCATTCATGTTCTTCAACTTTTTATGTTCAACTTCTTCATCTGCAAAATGTACATTTTCTTGAAAGTTTTTAGAATTTTGGTTCTCTATGCCAATATGTGTATTTACAAATTCATCTGGCGTCTCCAAAAACCTTGTAATATGTAGATCATCTTCAAATACTTTCCAACATTTGGAGTATTCAGGGATGGAAGGTCTATTTACAATTTCTATTTTGTATTTTTTCTTAGAATAGATGGGAGCTTTAAAATTTCCAGTTGTAGTAGCCAGAGAATCATCCACTTGGTTTTGCATCCTAGGAATTACTATGATTCTATGTTCAGTGAAGAAATTACCCAACATATCCCACTCTTCATTTCTATATTCTCTCATTTGGGGATGATTGGTCTGATAACTATCATTCACTTGGTTTACTACTAGCTCAGAATCTCCAAAAACATCTATTCTTTTTTCCTTCAAATATTTTAAAGCTTTCAATCCTAAAAAAAAACCTCATACCCTGCTACATTATCCAAATACCAGCACCAACTCCTTCTTTACTAATGGACCCATCAAAATACATTGTCCACGGTCCTTCTTCATTATGTTTCTACTCTAACACTTTCTACCTTTTAGCAAATTATTTTTCCTCTTTAACTTCAGTGACTATTGGCAAATCTGGTTCAACATGAGCATCATTGAAAAAGATAGAAGAACTCAAGTCAGTGTCCACAACATATATGGGATGGTTGTTAGGTTTTTCTTGACTGTTGACCACGTATTCTAGTATTTTTTCTCTATACAATCTTTTGTGTTCTCCAAATAAAGGAATGGTCGCATAAGACATGTCCATTTGCAAGGTTCCCTTAAGTTTTGAATCCCATGACCTTGATAATAACATACCAAATTTAGGGAGAATATCAGCCACCACCACATCCATAATAATACTCTTAGAAGGGATCTATGCAAGATTTACTACCATATCCTTAATCAACCCTAAACATTTCACCTTTCTATAATCAAAATAAAACATGTCTTTATAGGGCCTTTTAATCTCCAGTCCTAGACTCTCCACCACTAGTCTAGGCATTAAGTTGTGAGAAGCACCAAAATCTAGCATAACATAGTGTAAAATCATGTCATGGATATTCAAGCTAACATAGAAAGGTGGGACATCCTCTTCATCTGTATCTTCAATTCTAGGCTCAAGAACAATGGTGGGAGCATCATCTGCTAACTCTAAGGTGTCTAGTTAACAATCTCCCTCGGTTTTTACCATCCTTGTTATCTTATCTATGTACTCATTATTCCTTAAGAATTCACTGAATGGAATGGAAATCTTTATTTTGGACAGTTCCGACTATAAATTGAAAGAAGAAGTTTCTCTATCAACATCAACTGGTATTTGGTTTCTAATTTCTTTTGATATTTCTCTTTTATTATTTGAAACTTTTTGTACAACATTTTCTTTTTGTTTCTCTTTCTATTTTTCTGTTTTTTTATGGATTTTCCTTACTACTGGAAGGTTGATTTGAATTGGGCATTCCATTATTAATAACTACATCTCTACTTCTCAATTTTAATTTTTTCTAGAAATCATCAATTGCATTTTAATATCCCCTTTGATACTGTTATGATTATACCTCAAGTGTATTACAATCATCCTCTTGAGAAAACATGTTATGTTGTTCTTCTATGAGGTATATTTCAGAGTCCAAATCATCAAAATGATGTATCTGATTATCCATTAGGTCATTTTCTTCCTCATCAACATAATTCTCTAGGAATTGAGGTATTATTTGTTGGTCTTCAGGATTTATGGGGTTCCTTTGGTCTCTCTGTCTAATCTGAGGGGGGCGAAGAGGTCTTCTAAAATTTGGATTCTTGATTTGTAGCTAAGGTTTCTCTATGTTTGGTGGTATGTTATACAGTTCCAACCTGTTCATCAATCTCTCCATTTTTTTTATCATTATATCAAATTTGGCATCATTTGAAGAAGAGGAAGTGGAAGGTTGATTTTCTTCTCTCATTTTCCTCCTATGTACCTCCACTCTTTGTTTCATTTTCCCAGAATCCATAAAGTTGGATTCTACCTCCAGAGCATATTTAAACATGGAAGGAAGGTTAGCATCTTTCCTCTCTCTTAGTAATAGAGTAAAATCATTGTCAAATGCATCTGCATAATGTAATTTAGCAGCTCCTACAAGGGGTTTAATATCATATGGTATAGAATTGTAAACCCTCATAAATATGTTAGAGAATTCATGCAATGACTCAAAATTCCATTTCTTTAAATTATTGTACTGAGACAGAACCTGTAAAGGACTCTTTATGTCTTTTCGCCTATCCAAAAACAAAGTTTTAAAGGATTGAAATCTAGGAATAAACCATATTTTGGCTTCCCCGGATAGAATCTATGCAAATAATCTAATTTTGGAATCATCATTATCAACTTCTTCCAAATCAGTGAAATCCTCAAACCTATCCATGTGTTGCCTGGCTATGAAGTTTCCCTCCCCATCAAAAAGTAAAATTCTTTGTGCATAATTATTCGGTAAGTCATGTAACACAATAGGTAAGGCCAATGGAGCAAATCTGGAAGTCATGGGTCTAGGAGGGTTAGGAACAACATGGGGATTTTGGACAATGCTGGGAGTATGATTCTGGGAAATTTGGATTGGAGGATTAGCTTCTTTCGTTTTTACAGTATTATGAATATTTTTCCAAAGTGAATCTAACAAGTAAGATTGAATTTTGTTTGGATTAATTTCAATTTGTTTCAAATTTGACTCAGACTTGTACCTTAAAAGAGATATTTCAAAATTTGTTTCCAAATCGAAATCCTAAACACTAAGAAATTCTTCTTGATTTTGAGAAAAAGACCTTTCAGCTTGAGAAGTACCTACTTGGTCTTTTCCATGTCTTCTCCTAATTAAACTTTCTGGTTTTTCCATGCTATATAAGATTTCAGAATCAGGGTTACCTCTTGTGTGCACTCTCTCGGAATCCCGGATGTCATCTTCTGAATATCTTCTTGAAAATCAATGTGGATTATCCATGGAAAATGCACAACCGAACTCAAATGCAAGAACTTTTATTTGCCCACAAAAAATTTTCCTTCTTGAATAACTATGTCGTTCTTCCCAAGGTAGATTTGAACTCTCATTCCCTGGAAATGACGCCAATATGTTAGCACTCGGAATTTACCCCCCCGGTTGTGAAAGGATAATCCCAAGGTAACCACAAAACCAATCTTTACGAAAAAAGTTTGCTTCTTTATTTCTAGAAAGGGATCTCTCAATAGTTTAACTCACAGGCCAGAAATATTTGCAGAAATAAAATTTAATAATGAATGTGGTTGAAACTGGGGCTCATTGGACATGGATTCATATATGATAACAAATGATAACAGTCCTGAAGTAAAGGAATTTAAACAGAGGCGGGGTAGCTACTTCTTCACAGTAAAAAATCTAGATGTGTGGTGATAAAAGAGGAATTTAGAAACAGTCGATTAATATGGGAATCTAACAAGGATGAATCCAATATTAACTTTAGAGGAATAGTTTTGTGAATAGTTGAAAGAAAAGTATCAGAGCATATGAATATGAATTCTAACACAATATAGACTCAATGAAGTATGAAAAAGATAACATAATGAAAATATTAACTGGAAACACATTCACATAGAAGGGGAAAGTACAAATTGCAATGTAAATAACACAAGAATATCTGTAAAATGTCTGCTTGGTTCTGAAATTTTATTGATATTTAAAACTCTTTTACAATACTCAATTCTTCTCACGGGTTCCAACCCTCAGTACATTACAAAATGTTTCTTAAATACAAAATGATCCTTGAGATGATAATTACTTCTATGTTAAAAATAGGCAAAATAATTGCCTTATTACATTTGTCATCTCAACTCCTACTAACTAACTCCTTCATAAATTTATTACAAAATTTAAACAAACTAATCTTCAACAATTCTCGAAACTCCTTCATTGGTGCAACTTGTATTTTGTTTTTCCAAACTCCACTATTTTTCACCTATTAGCATTTGGAAGCTCCAGACTAGCTATTTCTTTAGCTAACACTCACAACTTTCCATGGTTGACCTATGAAATTGCTGGCAACTGAGCACAAACAACTCTCAAAGTATCAATTATATCAAAGTCTATTGATAATTTTTCAATTATTGTTTTCTCTGATAATCCTGATGCGTATCTTCAAATTTTCTGTGATCCAACCTGTATCTGACAAATTGAGCTTGATATTCCACTTGAGACAGTAATTTACCATTTTCTTCCAGAAGGAAGGAAAACCCATTCAAAACAATGGTGTGAATGATTCTATAAACACATTAACTTGGTGTTGCATGCTATCAACTTTTGTCTGCACGGTATCTAGATGTTGATATTTTCCAACTACCTTCCTTGACCAACTAATTATTGAAATTATGTCCTTTATTGCCATTGTTTTCAAATAATATTCTGACAAACCATTTAGAAAATTAATTGTATTTCTAGTTGTATCTATGGGATTTTTATTCAAAACCTCTTTTACTATTGTACAACTCTACTTTGCAGCATATATAACCATTTCCTTGTCCTGAATCTAGTTTAACGAAGGCCTAATCTTTACAGCTTCTGCAATAATAATGTCCCATATTAAATTCCTTACTCCCTGAAGTGGCAATTTCCCAGTTAACTATTTCATCTCTTTGCCATTTTTATCCAAGAGGTCTTTTCATTTATTTTCCAGGGATTTCCTTTCTTCCTCCATTTTCAAAGCTGCATTCTCCAGGTTTTTGTTTTGATTCTTAAGATCCATAATTTATAAATCTCTCAAACTCACCTGGGACATGGTTTGCATAATATATTCTTCATTTGTTTATGCAACATGTGGAATTACATGTACCTCGAGCTCTTTATTTCTATTTTCTATTTCCTTATGCAAAACAAAACAAAAAAAATTATTTCAAAACTTTCACATCTTCCATCAAAAGAAACTTTTGTTTTTCCCAATCCTTTCTCTCATAAAAAAACTTCAAAAATTTGGATTTACAGTCACTTAAATCATCATTCAGTGTCTCTTTTTCTTTCTCTAGCTCAGTTAGCTCTGATGCCTGAATAAGCTTTGTAGCAAGGATCTTTAACTTTTTCTTTAACAGCTAACCGGTATTCTCTTTTTGAGCAAGTAGCTTCTAAGTGGCATCTCCCTTACTTGTTTCATTGTCAACAACCAACAAATCTCCCTGGAGCTTATTGATTTGCTGTTGGTGGGCCTTATTTTCCACCCTTTCCTGCCTTAATTGATTTTTTATCTTTTTCTTGGTGGATTGCAGTCTGGACACCTTCAAGAGTAGCCTTCAACAAATCACTGTAGATGAATTTGACATCCTTTTGTGCAAGTGAATCATGTATGGGGCTAGAATATTTTCTAAATTCAACCTCATCACTTCCACCTTGTTTTTAGTATCCACTTCCAAAGTTAAAGTGTTCTATTCATGGTCCTTAATAGTTACCAAAGAAACATCCTTACTTGATATCTTCCTGACATCATCATACAGCTTTAGAGACCCATTCAAAGATGTCTCTCTATTATCTCTATATTTATCATGCAGTTCATCTCTTATTTTGAATATGTCAGTAGATCCTTCAGGAATCTATGAAAATGCATATTCTTTTACCTCAAAAGCTGGCCCTTTGACTTTCATCTGCTTCTTTTTTCCTTCAGTCTTAACCACTTCCACCCGCTCCCATTCAGTCTGAACTGTTTTCCTTTTTGAAGTTTATGAACTTCCCCCTTGATCTATGTCCATTGCATCTAAGAAAAAAAAATTCTAGTCATTTCTAAATGACTAAAAATGGGGGTAATTACTTCTGCTATTGGAATTATAGCCAATGGATCCTGTTGTGTGACACTGATATCCTATATTGGTGATGTAGGATCTTTCTGCATATCACCTTCATTCTGCATTGGTGAGGGATAATATGGCCAGTTTTCTTTCTCATCTAAACCCTCAACTTCTTGGTGTTAAAAAGGATTGTTCTTGTTTACCTGTCTTCTTACTGAGATTATATGATGGGGATCATAGTTTACTACAGTTGTTGTTTGAAATATAATTTCTTTAAGCAAACTTTCTATCACAGACAATGAAACCTTTCTCTTTATAATGAAGGGTCCAATCACCCAAGGGAATAGTATCTCTAAAGCCTTTATAAAGCTGATGAAATGTTCATTTTTAACTATCAGCTTTTGTTTCACCAACTCCAAGGAAAAAATCCTAGGAGTGAGGAAGGCTAGAAGAATATATGGATCATGAGAGAATCCATATACTCTGATAATTGTGTGCTCCTCCAACAAAAACCAATGTCCTATATTTATGTCTGGTGTAAACCGTAAGGCTTCCTTCATGATTGGCAGTACCCTGGGTAATTTATCCTGGAAAACGACCTTGTAGACTTCTTCCATTACTAAATTAATGTTGATTTCATCTGTTAAGACCATCTCTAGCAACTGTAAATTCTCCTCATTAAAGAATAGGAACATTCTAACTAAATAAGATTGAAACCTAAAGTGATTTTTGTTGTGGAAATTCACTAGCTGAGATTGAATACTCTTAGCCATGAATTCATCAAATTTAAGGAATACTGACTAGGAAGACTCTGACTCTGACTTACTTGTTCTAATTCTGAACAATAGACTCATTAGCAATTTAGTAATATACGTATTAGTATCAAGACCTAAAAATTGACTCAATAGTGAAATAACCAATTTAGTTTCCTCATTTAATAAGTTGGTATCTACAGGAAAAGGCTAATTTTGAAGGGACGCATATGACCTAAAAAAAGTGGTGAAAAATGACTACTTATGCTCAAGGGTTGCTTCGTGAAAGGATTGAATTAGATTTTCTTCATTAATATATTCTCGGATTAGGGTAAATGAGGAAGGGACTATAAGTGAATCCTGGACAACTAAGGCATTTACAAGACACATAATTTTAGTCTTGGCCGAGTCCATGACCACTCTTTCAGAAGAAGAATAGTTAGACGCTCACCACTCAAAAAACTCTAGAAAATTCAAGGTTTTCTCTGGACATAAAAAGTAAAAATGAGACCTAAAGACACATGTAAATCTATACCCTGGCCCTTAAATATTTGTATCTTGGTTTTCAACTGGTTAAAAGGTCCAAAGGACAACAAAGTTTAAAAAAATTTACTGTCTTTGTCTTCAAATACCGCCTCAATTTTATGGAATTCTAACACCTGACCTTCTATTTCTCCTCCACTATCCATAATTAAATATTATTTGGCTGGTAAAACATGACCTTCATGGTAAACTGACGGGTGGATGAGAATATTTTTGAGCTGCCTTTGTCCATGCAGAACTATGTGTTTCTTCTCTAATGCGCAAAAGACAAATATCTTTCATCCACGTGCCTTACCTTTTATAGTGTTTTTTTTACAATGGAATCCTCTACTATCTTTGATGCAAATTTCCCAGGTGAATCCTTCTTTGTCTGTAGATCTATTCCATATTTATTTTGAGCCGTCGATCTTGATCATTGATTAACTTTGCTTCTCTAATTCCGCTGCCCTACCTATCCTTTATCTTTCCTGCAATTTTCAACAATTGATCCCTTTATCACCATAGATCGATCGAATATTTTTTTTCCACCGTAGATATTTCCTTACACATAATCCTCTCCTTGATTTTCCACTGTCCAACTAGAATGAAAAACAGTGTGCATATTTCATCATCGGATCCTCTAACAGCCCTTGATCTTACTCCTTACAAATCTTGACCATGACCGATTTCTCCCTTTAACCATTCCTCTCAACTCCCTTTAACCATTCCTCTCAACTCCAACTATTCATCTAACATGCATTTTCCCCCAACGAAACCTCCCGCAACCGTAGATCTATCCATATTTAAATCCATGCCTTTGGTTGAGCAGGCTCTTTAACACATTCCATTGATTTTAAAATTTTATTTACAACGCAGCTTTCATCAGCGGAATCACCTCCAACCGTTGATCTTATCAAGAATCAATCCTCGCCATGGATTAATGTTATACTTTATCAATTCCATTAATTTTTTACTTGACTTTATCTGTCAATGTTCTCCCAACGAAATCCCTATGCGACATAGATCACTTCCCTCTTTGAATCTCTATCGTCGATCTGTGTGGGTTGTAATATTTTATGTTGATTGGAACAGTTTGTTTTTTTGCGCAAGTCTCGTCAGCGGAATCATTCCCAGCCATAGATCTTATTTTACTTTTTTCATGATCGTAGATCTAGGCTCCCCTTTAAACCTTCCACTAGTTGCATAAATTCCTTTTCACGTGCATCTCTTGCTAGCGGATTGAATTTCAACCATAGATCTCCCCATCCAAAGATCTACACCATCAAAACCTTTCACCTAATACCACAGGTGCACATTTTTCATTTTAAACCTATTTCTGAAGCTTCACCCATGAATTTTCTAGGAACACAGGTTTTGACCTCAAAGTTAGCGCCTTTTAACATTCTTTAAGCACCTTATAAGCACGCCTTCGGTCATATCATGAAAATATTCTATACCACTTCTTTATTTCTCCTTAGGCCTGCCCAATCCAACTGTTAACCAAAAATGGTGCTAACAACCTGGATTCCAATAGAAGCTTGGTTGATGATGTGGCTTCGACGCATCTTACAAACTTACAATAGGATATTGGTTGTGGCTTTGCATTTAATTCTTTGTCCTCAACATTAATTCAATGAATAAGACCATGTATGGGTATTGGACGTTGTGAGGTATGATTAGGATTTCACATACTATGCATTGAATCGGTTCAATATTAATCAACCATTATGATTGGAGAGTTGAAAAGATATAAGGTCGAGCATTCACCATGTGTTTGGGCTAATGGTGTCGAGCCTTTCTCCACCTTAACCCACACATTATGGAGTAGCCATTTCGATTGGGTGATAAAGGAGAAAGGAGAATGGTTGCCCAAAAATGACTTCCCAACCATGGAGAAAAATGGAAAAATTGCAGCAAACGTGAAGGAGGGAGCTCAACAAGCTTCAGTCGCGTGAGAGAGCCCAACATGAATGAGAATGGGCGAGGAATGAAAGACGTGGGTGAATAATGGGTGAGGAATGAATTCATAGGCTCTTACTTGCCTAATAAGCCAAAACACATTTTTCCAAAATGGATGGTCTTCCCAATTCGAATTTGACCTCCATACCTTTCCCATCCCAAGGAAATAACTTCCTCAACCAATTTCTAGCAAAAATAAATGATTGACACAAAAAGACAAAATGGGTAGTTGACAACTTTATGGTTTTACCCTTTGACATTTGGCTTTTCCCCATTGGCTCAAGGGTTTGAATATCCCCCCCTATTCCTTGTGAAATCATGCCCCTATCTCTTTAACATTTGTAGTCCCATAGCTAGTGTGGTTTTATATTAATTTGTACATTTACATGATATATCAAAATATATCTATCATGCTTGACTTAGCACTATCGCCATAGGTATCAGCCTTGATCACCTATCCGCATAACAGTCATCAATGGTAAGGCCTTGGCCTTGAGCTCCATGCCACGATCTCAATACAATATTTACATTATGTACAATTAAATACCAAGGGGTCAAAACTAGGGTATTACAGACATTCAAATAGTCCAGACATTGCTCAATAATACAACCACCCCAATCAATGTCGAGGGTTTCCTCCAAACCCTCAACAGTGTCAATTTCCACATATACCTTCGCTATCCTCTTGTTGTAAGTGTGAAGGTGGCTTTCATTTAAACTGAGAAATCTTCCCAGAACATTGCCAATGGCCTTCAATGACTCCCTAGACCAAAGCGTCAAAGGTAAATCTAGCAACAAAACCCAAAGGTGTCGTTTTCTAACCTTAGAATGATGGGGATCAAAACCACACTACCACCTCCAGAGTATTGGTGAGCCCTTGCCAATTAGCCAAATCCCATTCAATATCTTAACTACATCGGATTCATCAAGGAAAAGGAAGACGGACCACACATTTGTAAGTCGGCCTATAGTGGGAGCATAATCCAATAATGGTTTCCACATCTTGGAAATCCATTTAAGCCAGCCCTCCTTGTCCAAACAGAAATACTCTAGCCGTTCGACCAAAGCCCTAGAATTGAGAGACTCAACCTTTTCCATCAAGTTTTCCCTATAAAAAACAAATCAACTTCACTTCTGTAAAACTTTATATGCCTAGGCTTTGTGCCGGTCACGTGACCTCCCCATGGTAGAAACCTCCGGGTTCCCCACCTCTCCTGGCATACTGCACAGTGCAACCCTAAACCACCCACTAAAACCCCTAAAACTCTCGGACACTCTGCCTGAAAACACCACAAAGACGGTAACCCTCGAAAACAGTGGGAAATAGACAAATACAGTAGAAATAAGGCTGTCAATGTCAGGGATATCAAGGAAAACCTCAAGCGTACATCCTTCCATAGCACTAAGAACCTCCCAAGGCCGGAAAACAACTGCAAAGAAAACCCCTCTATGATCATCACCAGCCAAAACAGGTATACGCTCTATCAATTTTCCCCTGCTCGCCTCTGTGAACAGTCGGACAACTCCCTTCGTCCCAAAAAAACCCTAACCTCAATCCCTCCCATCTCCTCCTAAATCGGTCAACACTATCCCAAACACTCTATTCATCATACTTTGTGTGCACATTCATAAAACTACGGAGATGTAAATACTCTACCTCCTTAAAAAACACATAAATAAAGTACAAAAAAAAATTCACAAATACGTTATTCCCTCTATCCAATTTTAAATTGTGAAAATTTTCATGGATAAAATCAAAATAGGGAGACAATATGTTTCATTGTGAAAATCTCCATCATAACACACCTAGTTTTTACTTTTGTACCCCCATTGATGTGAACGTTGAAGTTGTTTAAACAATCATATCTTAGTATGTGACCAACCTAAAATTTTGGAAAGTCATTTACATAGACTAGAACTTTCCTCAAATTTGAAATGTAAAAGGAATATTTTTTCTTTAATTAATGTTTTTCCTTTTACTTGAAAATTGACCGTGTTTGAATTATTACACGTAACGTCTTAAAAATGTATGACCGTTAGTCTGTGGGGGCCACCTGGGCCGTCAGATGCAGCAGCGGGAGAAATCAAGGGTTGAGATCAGTCTAGGTATGGTATGTATGACTAGGCTTGTTTGTCCCGAAAGGGTTAGTAATCTAGACGAGGTGTGTTTGATCCTAGGGGGATTAGCATGTCTGGCTACGCTTGTTTGGCCCGAAAGGGTTAGTAATCCAGACAAGGCTTGCTTGGTCCCTAGTTAGATCCATTTGTCTGGCTAGGATTGTTTGGCCTTAAAGGGTTAGTAATCCAGACGAGGATTGGTGGACATATCAGAGTACCCACTGTGATGTTGCTTCAGATGTACTAAGGGCATGAAGATGTGGTCCCAACACTCTGTGTTGTTGATGATGTTGTTCCAACACTCTGTGTTGATGTGGTTCCAACACTATGTTATAATGATGATGTAGATTTGAAGATAGAAGATATAAATTAACTTGCAAATAACACAATACATCCACTTAATAAACAACAAGATAATGAACACAATAAAGTAGAGAATACCCTTAAGGTAGGGAAACACAACCAATTATTCATCTTGAAAGGAATTAGTCCACAACCCATGCTTGTTACAATAGAATACTCAAATCCAACATCAACTTACCAAATACAATGACACTCATGTGCATTTATACTTTGCATGTGTATTCCTATGCCCCTTATTGCTATATTATTTCTTCTAGATACCTAGTGGGCATATTTGTTACCCGTCAAATACTAAGTGGGCCCATTCACATAACATTAACTATATCCTTAGGTACCTCCCTATGTACCCCATATTATCCTCCCTAGGTACATTACATTCCATCCCCCTTCGCATATTACATCCCTGAAACACAAGAAGAAGCTATATAGTATGAGTGATTAAAAAATGTATTGAATTGGTACCAAGAATGAGCATCCATCCATCTTAGTGAAATGTAGACATGGGGTCCAACTATTGCCTTGTCAGGCCTATCTTGATTTTGGTTGCTCCTTTGGCTCCACACTGTTGTTATGCTACTCTAGTCTCTCCATGCATTGTTTTAAATTCTCCACATGCCTCCACACTAGTGCCTTTTTAGGTTCCATTGTCTATAACAAAGTTTGTCAATGCTCATGACCTTCCCTTGATGACCAATGCTTCTCATGGTGGTGTGGACGACGATATACAACAATCTTAATTATGGGTTCTACTTTATTTGACTCTTCAACCTATGGTTCCTTTGATTCATGTAACTCTTTATATTTTTCTTCATTTTTATGCCCTTCCTGGGGATTTTCTTCATGTGCTTCTATAACTATTTTTGTCTACTAACTCATTTTAGGCCATTATTGTTACAATAGAATAATCACATCCATCTTCAACCTACTGAATACACAATACAATGATGCTCATGTGTATTTATACTTCTGTATGAATACTTTTATGTCAACTACCCTTCTTATTATAGAATTTATTGTAACTAACTAGTGGGTATATTTATTACCCACCAACAAAGAAGTGTGCTTATTCACTTTATATTCATTATCTCCTTGGGTACCTCCCCAGGTACAGTACACAAAAAAACCTAATGTAATGAATAATGTAACCCAATATATCTTCTTGCCTAGTTAATAATCATGAAATCGAGACTTGCATTTCTATAGGTAGGATAGAACTTAAGGGGTTGACATACTTTAGAAGCTGATCTTCAAATGCTCAATAAAGTATTATAAAATGTAACAACGTATTTTTCATCATATATCCTAAAATGAGAAGGCATAAATATTTGCATGACTTTGGGGGCTATATAACATGCATATCCTCTCTTATAGAAACTGAGAATTTAATATTTGTACGATTTTGGAGACCATGTAACATGCATTTCTCTCACAACAGCGATTTAATAGAAATTAAGAATTTGTATTAAGATTGTTTTTTTCCTAAATGTATATTGTCAAAAACTTTGGGCACTTCCCTTTATTTTGAGGATGACATTGAGGTTAAATTGGATTTTACTGGCCACAAGGCCAAGTGACAAATGCTGATGTGGAGTTCAACAATTTTCAACAATTGGATCACCAACTATTAGTTCACAAAGAATCCACCAATTTCTTCATATAATGCCTCATTGAGGATTTGAAATTGAGTGCAGAAAGTGAAAAACCTACCTTTTCATCAATCAAACTACTACCCTCAATAATTAAAATGTTATTGTTAAAATAAAAACTTGGTGCCATAGAAATGTTTTCATCTAAAACTTAACTATATACATAGCAATTGCATAGCTTCCAAATGCAAACAATAAATTGATAGTCCCATGGGAAAATTTCTCCATGGATGAAGGAGCAATGTGTTTCATGTTTGGTATGCAAATAGGAGCAAAGTGTTTCACATATGGTATCTACATAAATTTCCAAAACATGGCCACATCTTATATTGTTTCATGAGAAATATGAACAGATTTGTTGTATTTATCTCAATTACCATATTGCAGTTTTATTTATCCGAAGCACTATATTACCTCAAACATAAATATGTTCATAGTATTTTTTTAAAATGACCTCTCATGGGAAACACATTTAACATGACCATGATGGATGCCTAAGATGACCATGTACACATGGCTGTGATGGTGACCTAACATGACCATGTACTCTTATGAAACTGGATTCAAAGGGGACTTAGGAGAACCATAACATAGATATGCGACCAAATATGAATACTCAATTTGATTTGTTTTGGTTCAATATTATATGATATATATTGGTATTTCATTCATTTTCTTTTCAAGAAAAAACCCTTATATGACATGTATTGGTATTTCATTCATTTTTTTTAAAGAAAAGACATTTATATTTGATATTTCAATTATGAAATCAAAATATACATTTGACAACGACGAAGAATTTAAATAAACATATTCTCTAACTTTTTTTCAAGAAGAAAAAATCTGCCTTTGTTATCCATTAGAATCAAAAGACATTATAACATACAATTACCCAGTAATACCGTGACAGCCACCTAGGAACCCATCAGGAGGAATGGCACAAAATATCAATGAGTAACCCATCAGAAAACTGACTCATCATGATAATAGGACTGTCCATTCAGTCACATTGATCGAGAGCCAATAATACACTGAGCAGCGTTCTAAAGAGATGCGCTTTCATGTGTGAAAAAGCATCAAGAGCAGGGAATGTCCCCTGTCACCCAAACATAACGTTCTAGGCATTTGTGAAAAGCCACAAAGACCTTCTCAAAAGAGTTGTATACAATCAGAAAAAACCAGGAGATTCTCAACATATTCCATGATGCAGCCCTTCCCTTGGGGCAATGAAAGAGCCTTTTTAGAAAGACGGTCAGCGATATCGTTGTGCTCTCGATATATGTGAGTGAATGACAGATCCTGGAAGCTAGAGGCTAGCTTTTTAGTCTCCCTACACCAATGAACGAGTTCAGGTGGGGAGAGAGCAGTCAATCCTTTTGCCCAATTGATAATTATCTGAGAATCACCAAATACTTGGGTAAGAGGAATCCCCATCATTTGGGAAAGGAGCAAGAGCGCCCAGAGACTGAGCAGCTCTGCCTTGGTATTTGTGCCATGTCCAACTCCTAATGAGAGTTCCAGGAAGTGGGAGTCACTGATAAAAATGACAATACCTGTACCAACAATCCTGTTCTTAGATGCTCCATCCATAAAACCACAGGGAAAGAATTTAACAGGGGGAGGTCCAATGTTCCTTCTGTTTTTTATTTTTGAATCAGACCCCAGCTTAGATGAAAGAGTAGAACGCAGAATTTGTTGAATGATACTGTGGATGTCCCTGCGCTTCCCTTCAAAAATCACCTGATTACGGGCTTTCCAAAATACCCAGAACATTTTAAACAGCAGAGGAAAGTAAGGTGAGCTCTGTGGGAATGAGCTCGTCCAACCAAAGACCGAGTCCACAAAGGAGATATCAGCAATGCGTGTTTTAATATCGAAATAGTCTAAGATGTAATCAGCAACCAGTTTCCACACCTAGCAGAAGGAGAATAGGTGATCAACTGTTTCCTCATTTGTGCAACAGAGAGAGCATATACCAGGACCCAAAAATCCTCTGCGTTGGAGGTTATCCCATGTGAGAATCTTATTATGCAGAGCAAGCCAAATAAAACATGAGATCTTAAGAGGAAGTGACTTGTGCCATACAGGAGGGCGTCCAGCCATGTTTTCCTGGATTAAAGAAGACTGAAGAATACAGTTGTATGCCTCTTTCGCTGATATGTTAATACTGTCTTTATTATATGTCCACGCCAACTTGTCTGGACTGTCTATCAGACGGATGCCTGAAGCCGATAATTCACTAATATATTCATCCCATATCAAAGCATAGGGGCCAGCGAGATCCAGGTCCGTGGCTGAGTACCAGTAACGAGGTTCAGTGGAGCAAAGATTGCGTGCTTGAGCCAAGGTACTTATATCCAAATCAGCCAGATATGTTCTCAATGCATCTGGAAAAGCATAAGATGATCCCAGTCCCACCAAGGGATCTAATCCCAAGAGAATGCACTCACCATTGCCTACCTGCCATGACAAATGCTTCCCCATCCATGGTAAAACCTGTAGAAACCCTCGCCAAAAAAGAGATATATTGCGAGTACAGAAATTTTTGGATCTGATCCAATCAGAAACAGAGATACCATTCAAATATTTAGCTTGCAAAACCTGGAACCAGAGACCATTGGAATTTATAGCTTTCCAAAAGACATTCAAACGAAGAGCTTTATTGAAACAGGTAAGATCTTTAATACCCCATCCACCTTGAGATTTTGGACGTGAGAGGTCGGTCCAGTTAGATAAGTGGAACTTGAATGATGTGACTGTCGATCCCCATAGAAAGTTAAACATTAATTTCCGGAGTCTCTGGAGAATGGAACAGGGAATAGGGGCTAAGCCCATCCAATACACAGGAATGCTAGCCAGGACAGAATTGACCAGGACAAGTCTCCCTCCAAGAGACAGATATCTAAATGCCCAGTGTTTGATTTTCTTCTCAAATTTATTCAGAAGCCAGTTCCAGTCTGCAATTCTATAACTCAATGGCTTCAAATGATATCCCAGATAAGTAAAACCTGACTGAAGGGGGCAAATATTGTAAGGCATGGCTGCCTTGAAGTCATTCAGATAGGCATCACTAAAATTGTGGTAGAGTAGACAAGATTTATTGAT
>LPNX010647930.1:295424-306041 GCA_001517045.1 Pseudotsuga menziesii | reverse complement strand
GGAGGACTTCTTGAACGATGCCAATAGGTTCAGTAATCTGTCGATCTTTAAGAAAGCCAAACTGCTCAAGTGAGATACCCAAGTCAAGAAAGGGTTTGAGCCTGCCAACAATAATTTTGGCGATGAGCTTATATAGCAGGTTACATAAAGATATGGGTCTGAAATCTGCAAAAGTACGGGGTTTGTCTTTCTTGGGGATGAGGGTCTGAAACATATTCTCTAACTTATCTAGTAGTAGACCTTATCTCAGTCTTATTCTTTGCAATAATGGTCATCCTAGACTCCATTTAGGTAGTCTATCACAAATTTTTTAATTAAAACATTGCATCCTAAAGGCTCATAACAGAGGTGAACAAAAAATCATAATTAAAATACAAAGCTATTGCCTTCTATCTTCAACTTCAATATAGAGATCTTTCATGGATTGAAATTTGTGTCAGTCTTTTAAATTGCTGTTTAAATATCCCTTTTGACATTAATGAAGCTTCTTTTGAGAGTTGATCTGCCTTTGTGTTGTATTCTGTACAAAAGTGTTTAAAAACGATTTCTTAAAACATGATTTTTACCTTCATTACTTGATCATGACTCCCCACTTTCTACATCAAACTTTTGAATGAGAGAGAGGAGAGGGTTTGGGAGGGAGTGGTGCATACAACAGTAATAATGGGCACCACGATTCAAGCGAATACTTACCCATCTGGAATCACAGACTCAAGAGGGGAATAGCACGAAAATCATTCTGCGCGCCGAAAACCCATCTTTGAATCCCCATTGTAGGGTTTGCTCAATCGTGCCGTTGAAGAGAAACGATTGTACTGATTTTAGTCTCGCGGGTCACAGGAACCCGACGATCTACAGCTCAGTCGAGTGAAAATTGGAGGTATGTTGGTTTGAATCTTCTCAGAGTTTGGAGCAATTAGAAACTTTAGTCTGAAATGACGATTGCCTTAGCTAAGTCGATTTAAGTTCATGGTATTGATGCCGCTAAACTGTTATCTAGGCGTTCATAATGTTTTCTTTTTCAGATATTCTGTTTGCAGTTGTAATGCTGTTATTGTTCTTGCTTCTTGCAGGATTCGAAGCAGTAAGACTTCAGTTCTTGTTTCTGACTCTTGATTAAGGAATCAGAAATGAGGAAAGCTACATCCCCTTTGCGTGTACCTATTAGGAACTCGCCGAAAAAAATATTCCCAGAGTGCAATAATAACAATTATGATGCTAATCCTCTCCAAGAATTCAGTGCCAAGGACCAATCTTTGTCTATTCTACGGCCTCCGTTATGCCCTATTCCAGAAGCTAGCTACAATTTACCAGTCAGTACAAATGCAGAGCAAGATCCGTGTACCCCTAAAACAAGTTCTGGAGCAAAGCTTTTCGCGTCCGGGCAAGGCCAAGGTTCAAATCAGTTTTCCGAAAATACATGCAAAGGATCGAATTTTGGCACTCTCGAGAACGACCTACACAATAACTCGACAGGGTTTTCGAATACCAAAAACAGGTTTGGATGGCACGAGTCAAGAACTCAAACTTTAAGTGCCACAGAAGTGGATTTTGCCCAATTTTCTTCTACAGGCATGGTGAAATGTCCATCCCAGGGAAATGTTCAAGAAATGAGATTTTTGTCCGACCCTACACTTTCTATGCCTGGAAATCCGGAAAACCTGTCTGGTTGGACCCCTAATGGTGTACCTAGATCTCTAAAAACCAATCAGTCTGTCAGTGCACTCACTGGGAATCTCCCGATGGTACCTTTTACTGAATCCCAAAATGTTGCTCAAGTAAAGAGTTTACAATCAGATTCAAAGAACAATTTTGTGCAACATCATTTTGAGCTTCACGAGGATCCATCTTTCTGGGATGATCATAATGTTCAGGTATATAGTTAAGCCATCCTATTTGTAAATGGTTCTTTGTTTTTCGTAGAAATGCCTTTAAATCATTTGTCATTAAGCTACTATACCGAAGACTTGATTCTTGTCCAGATTCCTAGTAGTAGTCAGCATTTTCAATCCCGGCATGGATTCACTTGCTTTTGGGTCGAAATTTTTATCATTGGGTATTTCAAATAATTCTAGTTTGTTGTGGGGCTTCTGCAGGTTGTTATTCGTATTCGCCCTCTTAGTAGCATTGAAGTTGCTTCTCAAGGTCATTCTAGATGTGTCAGACAGGACAGTGGCCATACTATTACATGGCTGGGGCACCCAGAGTCTCGTTTTACATTTGACCTTGTAGCCGGTGAAAATATATCTCAGGTGAATCATTGGTTTTAATGTAAAGGAACCTTTTTAGCAGTGGTGGTATATCACACCACTTTATTTTACACTTTTGTCTAGCAGTTCCATGCACAATCTAAATTGATGGATGAAAACAGGAAAAGCTTTTCAAAGTAGCTGGATTGCCCATGGTTGAGAATTGCATGGGAGGATACAAGAGGTCCCCTTGTTTGATTGCACTATAGGATGTTGTGTCCCAAATATGTCCACCCAAACATTTATTATTTTTGTATGCTTAAGGTCTTTTATTACGTAGTGGTCTCGTGTTCGACCACTTGTCATTGGTTTCTTAAGTTTCTTTAACTAACTCGAAGTTAGTTAGTTTCCAACCCTGGCTTCTTGGTGGAAAACTATGCAAGCAAAATCAAGCAACAAGAAGAGGATTATGAATATTACAGTTTCTATGGTATGACGTGAGTTAGTTTTTGTGTCTTTCGTCATTGTTTTGTCAATTGGAATAGAGTGTTATAGTCAGGGATGATTTTAAGGAACCATACTTAATTAAAAGTGTATAAAGGTTGGCGAATATTACCAATTCTTAAAACGCCAACTATAAAATGATTGGCGATATTTTTCAAAAAATATTTTAATTTCCAAGGATTTTATATTGTTTATATAATAATTTGGCGATTTTTAAGGTGAAAATATTTTTACCCCTCAAAATTGGGCAAAACAGGGCTTCAAAAAATGCAAACTGGTGAATCTTTTTGGGGAGAAAAACATGGAAATAAAGCCTACTGGGCTAAAATTCGCCCCTAAAATTATCCCTGGTTATAGTCTAATTGTTCTGTTGATTGCAAGGTTCGGATTAGATGGAAGACATGGGAGGTTAATGGATGATGTTATATGTTTTGAGGTATTTTATATTATTTGTCTATTGATGTTGATATTTATCTATTTGTCATTAGCCTGTTTAATTGGTTGCATGGTTGTAGAGAATAGTACTAGCTTACAAAAGCATATACCAATGATATTGCAACTTTGAGAGTTATGCTTTTTATTGTGTGTTATCTACACAATAACCAGGAAATTTTTGAAACACTAGTCATGTGTTCTAGCACAATTCCTAGTTCAGGATTCCGCAAAGGCCTAAAGGAATGCTGATACTGTGCTTTGGTGTGCATGATAACAAAAATTATATTAAATGAGAAATAAAGTTTCCTGCACATTCATAATTTAAATTTCTGTTTCATTTTTTTAGACTTTTATGTCCTTTACTTTTATTTAAATATCATTTCAATACTCTTCTTCCATAAATGGTGTTTATAAAAAAAATCATTAATACGATGTTCATTAGTTATTAAGTAGTATTATAGTGTGTTACTTCATATTTTATTGGTTTCTCTTTATGTTTAGCTTCCTTATCATTAATTTCCATCCACTCATTAGCAAGAAAAAGTACTTAAGAGATATAAAGTGGAAATGTTAAATGTGAAGATGTGGTGTAATGTCTCATTATGTGCTTGTAATTATGAAATATAAAATGGCAATGTTAAATGTGAAGATGTGGTGTAATGTCTCATTATGTGCTTGTAATTATGTTTTCATCATTTCAGTATGTTGGTTTAATGTGTTTACGATTTAAGTATTGTCTCATTTCCATACCTTGTTTTGTTAGTTTGTATCCTCACACAAGACACAATGATGGTGGTGAGTGAATGTTTTTGATAGGCTATAAATTTAGGGTTCCATTCTCATTTCTTCTTTATTTAGCTGAGTGGGAGGTTGAAAAGTTAATGTGAGAGAAATCAATCCCCTGCATCAACAATTCTTCGCGACCATACATGGGACTTTTTCTATAGTCTTCCATTCATATAGAAACATGCCTTAAGTCTGATATTCGATTATGTTTTTGTTTTTTACTTTATTTGGTTTTGTTATTCTAATTTTATGTAACTTCATTAATTTCATGTAGTTTTTATTGATATGTTCTATGCTTTAACGTTTAATTTGAATTAATGAGTTATTTCCCTTACAACGTGATCAGTTGGGTAAAGGAGATATTACAAGGCAATTATTAGTTCATGTTGTTGAAACTGCTGAAGAGACATTTAACGAGCTTTAGATATTAACCTTTTCTTCCATGTTAGCTTGAATATGGTATGATAGGTTACCCCCACTACATCACGTTGATTAAGCTCATTGTTGATTTTAATACTCTACTTTTTCCTACTCCACACAAGATTTAAGCATGAGTACGTATGTCCCTTCATGGCTTTATTGTGTAGACAAAAAATAGACCTACCACAAAGCTTTCTTAATCAAACTAGTGTCACTCCAGGCATATTCAACCTCATATTAAACTCTGTAAAAACCAGGGAACAACTAGAAAATTCTTGGAAAGTCACCCAATAGGAAATAATTTTAGTAAAATAGTGGGAGTTAGATACTAGGCAATCCAAACCCCCTCCACGGGCACCACAGTGCCTCATGTTTTATTCCCCCTAAAAATCTCATCGTACAAGAGAACACTCCCTCAAGTTTGACTCATTATCAGAATTTAAGGGAAGAAGGAAGAAGTTGCATAGCTTACATAAATGCTTGATTCAATCTTTTTCGGATTTAGGAGGAAAATCAATATTTGGTGTAAACCCATATTTTGTGACCCCACTTCTATTGATAGCAAGATGACATCATCCGAAACACCCTCCAACTCACTCGGAAGCATGTATAGTGGGCGCAACCCAACTACTTACACCACGAATCAGGGTAAAGTAATTTGTAAATATGGGCTCTTCCAACTTGAGGAAGATGTCAACAATAGTTCCTGACATGTTTAGTCACCCCTCAACTTAGCTCCTGCTACTACACCATTGCCAAAGTTTAAAGATTACTTGCCTAAGTTCTCAACCATTGGAACATGTACAGTTGACGAACACCTAAATGTGTTTGCAAATGCTTGTCATAACATCAGGCAAATACTAATGACGTATGCATGCATCTATTTGTGAATTCCCTAGAGGGAAAAGCTACGTCATATTTTTTTTTTATCTACCTCCTAAGTCCTTCTCAAATTGGACTGAACTTTTCTATTGGTTCAGGCTCATCAAATAGAAACCAAAAATCCTAGACGATTGGTTGAGAGATTACAAGAATCTTGGTTATGAACTAGGTGAGAGGATAAATTCCTTCAATTTGTGATTTAACAAGATTTAAAATAGAATTCTCAATATCATCTGAAATCACAATCAAGCGACTCTAATTCACTACTATAATACATTTACCTTGTGTTATAGCGTGATTTTCCACACCTGATACATCATGCTTTGATGGCGTATCCATATCCCTATGTAGACTCTTTTTACCCCATTTTCTCACCATTATCCTGATGCTCAAGTGGAACCTTTAAAATAAAATTTTATATGTATATGAGGGTCACAAGTTTACAACCCACGTATATGCAGCTTGCACCACTATCACCCACATACATTGGGATTTATGCTCAAATTTTTTTTTATTTGGTTTCCCCCCCCATCAAGTAACAAATGAGTTGATCCTTGGCCTTCCATATGCTAGGAAATGCTCCATTTCAACCCTTCACTTCCCATTGAGGGGCTATATATTGAGCTGTTATGAAGCATTGAAGGAGGAAGAATTTTGGAGAGCAAAGATACTATAGTGGAATTGGGCCCCATTCTTATATACTTGAGTCTGCATCCCTTTGTTCTTCAAACATCCATTAGTGTTATTTCCCAAGCTTGCCTTTGTCTTTATGAGCTTTCCACTGTATGGAGGATTGGAGTGGTGGAGGCCCAAGTGGAGTGATTCGGTTTCTCAATTTCGACGAGGTGTCGACAGAGGTTGCAATTTGTATCTCTGTTCATATTAAAATAAATATCCATTTCTTGCCCATTGCATGTGTAATTATGAATATTCTTATCCATGGATTTAATTACTTTGTTTATGTATTGAATTTAACATGCTAGATTAGATTCTAACACTTTATATATATCATGCTTGTATATCTTGTTGTTGTTGAGGGAAATTTGTAGTTACAAGTTTGATTGAAAGATCAACAAGGATCTACTTCAAACATCCAGAGTAAGGTATGCTTCTTGTCCCTTAGTGTTAGTTTCGTGACCCCAACACATGTGAGATAATGAAGGCTACCTAGGATCGTATGTTTGGTAAGAGGGGATAACACATGTTAAATTCCTTATATTGGGTAGAATACCAAGATTTGTTCATTATTATGTGAACCCAAACCTAAAATGGAAAAAACAAGGCTATTGATTTATGCAAAAACTTTAATAACTCATCCAAGAAATAGCCCTATGGAAATACCTTTAGGGTTGCTAATTAGCATCAAGGTTCCCAGTCGCATCCAATTTCCTTGTCATCTATCTATGCCAAAAAATATAACACCATCAAATATTTTCCTAAGGTCAATGCTAATATCACTTTGTTGGACCTTGCACTAATACTAGAATAGAGGTATAACCTCAAAACATTCTTATCTAAAGACTGCCTTAGCAGCATTCCACCTACCACTCAAAATATGAACACCAACATGATTACAAAGAATGAAGAGATTGCATCTAATCCTGACCATGTTCATTCTGTCTTTTTCCAAAACCAACCTAATAATCCTCCATTCTACATGTCCATGAATATATATGATAAGGTCAGCCATTTTTTCATCATATATGGAGGGTTGGGTCCTAACATAATTTCAAAGACAATTATGGAAGAACTTGGACTCTCTTGCATCAATGAAAGGCCCAATAACATGCTTTCTTTCAATAAACAATGACAAACTACCATAGGCGAGGATAATGAAATTACTCTAGTCATGAACTCTCACCCCAAGATACACACCACTTGTAACATCTAACTCATGGGCATGGGTGCAGGTAACTATTCAATTATCCTCGAAAGGGATTAGAAATATCTTACTGACAAGTATTATTTGATGGATGGTTTACATCTAATTATCCCAAAGGGTCTCAAAAAAATCATCGCGTTCCATGAAGAACAAATTGTCTTATATATCGAAACACCTCTCCAAACTATTGTTAACTACATAGAATAAGACTAAGGAGTATACTCTATCTTCTCAAAATACAATATTGAGGATTCCAAAACCATCCTTCTTGATGGGCCCCATGATAAAATTAGGCATATACACTTTGACAGTATTGTTGCTTTAAAGGAAGGGAATGTAGAGGGGATTTCCCTCCAGAGTGATCATGGAAAAGTCCATTCATCCACCTTCCTCTTGAATTTCCTGTACACTAATAATGTGGTTGATTTTGAGGCTTTATTGTTAGGAATTAAAATTATTTTTCCTTGGGATACCAAAATCTGACCATGTTTGGAGACTTTTAGCTAATTATAAATCTGGTTAGAAAATTCTACACACTTTCCATTAAGCTCATGAGGAGATATACTAATTTGGTGTAAGATATGATAAACAGGTTTTTGTGCTTCAACATTACCCATTTCTATAAAGGACCGAATTCCATATTTGACATCCGAGATGCTTATGCAACTCGACTTGATAATTATGTCTTTCAAGAAAGGACATAATGCTCAATAATATCTTTGTATAATTCGCATGTACCTGATAATGATCAATCATGCCATGTCTTTTCCAACGATGAAACTTTGCATGATTTTCTTAGTAATGAGTCAGATGACCCTACTGAGGTTATTGACTTGGAACATAACATATTTCTGAATGGGTTGACACCCCTTGAAAACTATTTCTCTTCAAGTGATGCTACAAAACAACACACCACCAAACAATAGTATAGATGGAAAATCGATGACACCATACATTTCTTTCTAATTCCTATTCTCTATGGATCTTGATTGTCCTGAAGAAAAAAATCATTTGGTTGGGTTTTTATGGATGTTTGGAGACAAAAGGATCTTGTACTTAAATGAACATATAGATAGGTTGTGTCAATGCTCAATCTGTTTGTGCCTTTGAACCACGTTCCTTGGCTTGTGTATTGAAATGATGGATACCTTGACATTTTTGAAACATGTATTGAAGGGAGCATCCAATTACAATATTAATAATTGTCATGGTCAATTGTGTAACATATTTCTTCACTTAAACTCTTTAATTTCGACCCCTGACATGTGTATGGAATTGTGCATCTTTTGAGTTATTGTGGCGTGTCCCAATGGTGGTTTACTAGGTTATTGTTGATCAATGAATTAATTTTGATTTCATTTTTACTTGTTCATCTATCTTATGAGTTTGTAGATTCATGTGTCAACCTGTATATTGTTTTTTGTTGACTTAGTATAGGAAATTTCGTTTGATTAAAGGGACACAAGTAAGGTTCAATTGCTATGTTCTATTTAGAAATAACAGACAAACTTTGTTTTGAAGATTGGTCCTATTATCATGTTGATACAAGTTTTAAATGTTTGAATGCACTATGAAGATTATGAGTGCGATTGTTTAGGGTGCAAGGATTCAAGACTGTAATCATGTACACATTAAAGGGTTTTAAGCTTCCCTAATGTTGAAAATATGAGTTCAAGGATTCAAGACTGTAATCATGTTACACATTAAAGGGTTTTAAGCTTCCCTAATGTTGAAAATATGAGTTAATGAATGAAAATGTGAGCAAAGTATACACTCATATTTTGTTCTTCATTTTGATTCCAACATTTACTAATTAAGGTGTGATGACATGGTGGTTTTGGAATTGAGTTGAGAGTGGTTATTATAGGTGCATTTTTTATTGTTTACATATTGTTTCTTTCAAAAATATGGTTCAAAATATCAAGTTGGTTGTTTGAGGAAAATAAATATTCTGGTATGGTGATAGTTTGAAGAACTAAATTGTCATTGTTTAAGGATTTATATAGTTGATGGTGTTTGAGTATCTTTGTTCATGTATTTTTGAATGCAAAAATTATTATGCAGTTGTCATCTCCTTATATGTTTATCTCATTTATGAACCATATGTTTATCTCATTTATGAACCAATCTTGACACGTTACTATTTTCAATACATGATGCTACTCCTCCATTTCATACATCTACAATGTCTTCTTTGACTCACCTTTAACCTATAAGAGAAATTTTGAGGTTTAAAATGAGCCTCCTAAATGATATAATGAAATATTATGAATTTGTCATTTTTTGAAGAAGGTATATTAATAACTTACCTTTACATTATAATCTATGTATAATCTATGTAAACCATGCTTAAATTAAATAGAAAAGTCGTATAAAATAAAATTAATTAAAAACCAATCATATTGATATGACTAAAAATTAAAAAATATGAATACAAATAAACGTTAGTTTTTCAAAAAAAAAAACTTTTGTATTTTAACCATTGATATCTTGAATATATATATATAACATAATATTTAAAACTAACTTATAATTTAATATATGATAGCATAAATATTAATATACTAACTATATTATGTTTTAGAGTTGATTTACTTTAAAATTATTTCAAACATAAAAAATAAAAAAGATTTTATAATATTTAAAAATCAACTTATAATTTAATATATGATAAAATATATATTATATTTTATACTTACTATATTATATTTTAGAATTATATATATTATATTTTAGAATTGACTTACTTTAAAATTATTTCAAAAATAAAAAATAAAATATTAAAATGGCATAAGTGGGTTTATATATATATATTTAAATGATCCTTTAATATGTGATATATATAATATATTTAATATATTATATTAAAATATATTATATAATATATTTAATATATTATAATATATATAATTTTTACTTGATTGATTTTTTTGTTTTTTAATAGATATATATGGTTTTTTAAAATTTAAATAGTTTAAAATATTTGAATTTTAAAATATTTGAATATATTTTTAATATTTAATTATTTTTCAAATATCTTAAAATTATGTGAGTTTTTTTAAGTGCGAGAGTATTATCATGTATTAAAAGTATAAATAATTAAAAAAAAATGAAATTTATGTAGTACAAAGGTATATGGGTATTTTCTAAGTATATATAGATACATATGAGTGGGTCTAATGGTTAAGAGTATGTGTTTCTTCTTAGGGGGTCACATGTTCAAATCCATATGGGGTATTGTATGTACATCTCAGTATGCTTTAGCAGTTAAATCATTGCGCAGAGGGGGTCCCTTGTCCCACAAGCAAGGGGGTCTCATACACCAAATTGGTGTCTCTCTTGACGGTGACCTTAAAAATAGATTGTTATTATTATTATTATTGTTATTTTCCAAAAATTATGAAAGAACAATTATATTATTATATTAAAAAACATTGAAATAAGTATTTTACTTTATTTAAAATTATTTCAAACATTTAAAAATTTTTTTTTTATAATATTTAAAAACCAACTTATAAT